>JBBPME010000162.1:0-44963 GCA_038090155.1 Rossbeevera pachydermis
GAGTGTCAGAAACTGATTGAGAGTATGCCTAGGAGGGTTCAGGCAGTGCTGAAAGCAAAAGGAGGCTATACCAAGTACTGATAATATCCAAATACCCTTGTAAATTCAAAAGCTCAGAAACCCTTTCCATGACATGGTTGTTTTAAAATGGATCTATCTAAATAGTGTGTGAACCAAATCACATGACCCTGGAGGCAATGTCATAGCTGAGAGTATGTACTATTTATTTATAACTCCACCAAAGCCAACCAAAATTCCCACAGTGCCTGGCAGTGTGCTCCACACATCACAGTTGAGGCAAACATGGAAAGGGTTTCTAAGGTCACTGTATGTGGCACAACCACAGTGCTGTTGTCCACTCAGCAGATTCTGTCCCACCTCTTCTAATCTCCCTCAAACGGCATTGGTGTTTAAGGGAGGAAGGAATTTGACCTGACTGGGATGCCATTATGAAGTACAAAGAGGAAGACCTGCAAAGTCATGGTACAAAAAAAAGCAGAAACCTTCAGGGGTACTACATATATCCAAATCGCTTACATAAGTTGGACTGAGTCACACGATCAGACAATTCAGATGATGAGGAAGGCCAGACCGCCCTCCCTTCGTTCTGGGACACTGGCGACACACTAGAGACTACCATAGATCCGCGACCCACATCGAGGCTCCCAACCTCAGTATCTCCCCGCGCAGCCGCTCGCAAACCCGCCGTCAACGTGAACCCCAAAGTTCCCGGACCCCTACCTCAGGAAAGACTGTTCGATTCGAAGATACCCCAACCCGGCGTCGCAGCCGCAGCCGCACCTGCAGTAGTTCGCGACTGGGATATTGGCGGAACTGTTTTCCGAACAGTCCACAACATCCCGACGCCTGTCCGCAATGCGAGGACGATGGAATTCTGTGTGAACCCTTGTCCCGGGGTGTATGCCTCGTTTGTCGTCGCCGAAAACAACTCTGTGACCACGCGAGGGGTGTACGTGCTCTCGATGCTGAGTTTTCCAGCGAGCAACACCCCAGTGCTTGTTCGCAATGCATGGCCGACAATTTGAACTGCCAGCCGTACGTTTGTTGTCGCCGAAAACTCAAACACGATTGTCAGCATGCAGAAGGTGTGCGCATCGTCCACACCGGGCTTTCCACACCACCGAAAACAGTTCCTCGAGGCGATTCCCATAGTCGCAAACGGAGGTCTTCCCTCACGGACCCTACCCGAAGTTCTGCATTCACCAAAAGGAGACGGATGAGAGGTAAAGTGGCTTGTGAACACCCGTTATAATTCACCACTGATCACATAGCAACGATGTAGACGATAACGAACCTGAGGCTGTGAGGAATGGCGGCCTTCAACCCGGCACAACGCACAGTGACGACGCTGAGAAATTTGAATTTGCTACACGGGCGGAATTCACTCCGCTAGTCCAGGTGATCAAGAAAATAGAAGCTTCCATGCGCTCTCGGGCTCGCGGTCACTGGGATAGGGATATGTATGCGGTGCGGTGAAAGCTTGGGTTTATCACGTCCTACCCTTGTCTGAACGTGTTGACAGATCGGGAATGCAAAGTGTTAGTGGAATCCGCCAACCAGACTCGACTTGAAAGGTGTCGTACCAAGAAATACTTGTTCGTTATCCGAGTTGATCACAAGCAGACAGGTTGTAAGTAGTGCGGCGGTATGTAGGACGTTGGAAGCATCAAAAGTCCATTTCGGGAATGATGCTCGAAAAAGTTCTTGTAAAATTGAACGAAAGTATCGTCAAAGTGTAATATAATCCTCCTTCGCTCTCACACGATCTATTCATGTGCATCGTCTGATTGACCCTTCTGCGACTCAGATCTCATAAGACGTATGTTGTAGTTGGTGCGGCTGATGCGACCCGCCGGCACCCTTTAACTCAGAGTCCGAGAGACTGGGAAAAAGGATTTATCAAATACATAAAGTAACGACACATCTTTAGGGACGCCAGGGCCCCTGAGCGAACCCAGATTTTTCTCCGTTCAACGCGGAAGAAGTTAGAATGAGACAGCCCAAACGAATTGGTATTTTTTTTCTCTGCGGGAGACGGGGCTAACATAGTATGAAGGACACGAGGTATCATCATGGACCATCAAGTCAGAGAACATTAAGATCAGGGTCGAAATTATCAAGATCAGACAGAAAAGAAGAAGGAAACACGTGTATACGAGACGTCGAGATCAAGAGAGAGATTAGGAACGCCGCTGAGGAGAAGAAGAATGTGACACGCGCGCTGAATGTCACCATGGCCAGCTGCCAATGCGTTTCACGCGCTCATGACGCAAGATGGTTTTGTCAGACTCAGTGTGCGCTCAGAAGAGAAGACGAAGTTCGTATTTCGTATTTCTGATGTTTTCGTTTCATTCTCATCAGTTATTTTATTTTGCGGCACATGCGTTATGCGCAACGTTTAGCAGGAGCTGTTGAAGCTCTGCTCGTGTTTGACTCAAATCGGCACGGGGTCTCTCGAAGTTAGAAGTCTTCTTTAGGACTGGTTATTTGAACACGGTCGGCGTTACAGTGAAGGTTTGTTGAACGCAGCATTGATCATATCAACCAGTTCGGCCATCCAGTATTGGCTCGCACTACATCGCGTTTCTATACGGTCAGTGAATAGGAGGAAACGGTGCCATTGGCCACTCATTATAAAAAAAATGAACCCAAGCGCTCAAATCATGCATTTGTGCGTTCATAGCGCATTGGTCATCTGGCATGATCAGCGACCCTGACGTCAACGGTAGAAGAAAGAAAGAAAAAACATGGATGTTTCATCCTCATCAATTCTTTCTTTTCATCCCCCCTCTCTCCCTCTCATCTATCTTCTTGTCTTGCATCTTCTACATCTCGACCATAATGCGTATTAGCACATGGGTTAGGCTTAACGTTAGCAGCAACCCTTGAAGGTCTAAACCCTGCGCGGGTGGCCGGCGGACTCGCGTCAGTCGAATGTTGTCCTCTTCTATCTCTTCTTTGTCGTGTTACCTACCGCCCGCCCCGACGGATCGGGAGTTCTCAGTGGAAGGGTCGACGAACAATGTGCTTTGAGCTAGGAATCCAGCTGTTCCGGGGCCTAACGCCCCTCAGGTCAATCATATCTCCAAAATCACATCCGAAGCACAGACTACACGGTTCAAAAGTAACGAGGAAAAGATGACCACTTCCTCGTGCGATGGTCGCATTCCATCTTGCGGCGAGCGGTGACAGCACGGTGCGGGTCCCCGACTCGAAAGCTTCAAGGGTTCGCTAACGTCAGTTGAGCCTATCCCATGTGCGAAAAGTGGGTGAAACTTCTAGCAGATGTCCGAGTCGGAGGATAGAGAAAGAAGATAAAGTGGTCTTCTTCCTCCACGCCAATCGTGAGCGCGCGAGTGAACAGTGACATGTGAGATCGCGCGCGCGTCGATTGGTCAGTACTCGATCGTTTGATCGACAAGATCTTACACAATCGCCAAAAAAATTAAAATTCCATTTTTTCCGGCAGCATCGGCGAGGCTAGTCTGTAACGTTTAACCTATGGAAAAACAAAACCTAGTACATATACATGAGGGATCGTGAAAAGGTAGTGTGTATACGAGAGACATCGGTGAGAGAGGAAATAAAGGAAACCCAACAAAAGAAAGGCAAACACAAAGTCCATACGACCCTGCTAGAAGTCGGAATCACCAGATCTGAGGGTAGGATGGACGTGCGTTCGTGTTCGGAATCAAAGAAAACAGTATATCCAAAGAAGATAGAAAAGAACCAACAATCCAATCATCCGACTTGGTCGAACGGCCGGTCCCGAGAACGACTGAACCCATTGTATGAAATCAGAGGAAAACATGATGAAACAAAGACACGAAAATGACAAGCGTCATCGATTCTTCTTCCGTTCCTATCGCTACATTCAAGGTAAGTATGTAGGGGGTCGTATAAGGGTGTCATCGTGCCAAAAGCCGATGGGTAAGGTGGATTAATCCCGAAAGAGAAAAAAAGATGGAAGGAAAAAAGAAAACAGACTTTCCAAAAACAGACGGGAAAAAAGGTATGACTTGGAGATGGATTTGGATGGTATATATGTGTTTATGAACCGTGACCATGTGATTGCATTATTAAAAGCCTCACCATTTGGAGATGGACGCGACGACGGCGACCAGCGACAACGACGTCTGAGTAGAGGAGAGCACAAAGAGCAAAGTAACAACAACGCGCGGCGAGTAGCAGGTATGTTGGAGTGAGTTGGGGTTGAGGGCGAGACAAGACAGCGACGATCAGATAAAATAGCCGTATAAATAATATGCCACCACAACGAGCAAAAAGCGCATCAACCCAACGCGAACCGCAACGTGCTCGAGGAACTGTTCCCTTCCTCGACCGGTTGTTCCACACCAGAAGACAGCGGCAGCTCGAGCGAGTTCCCCGACACGACGGTGTGAGCCGAAGCCAATCCGAGTTCGTACCATGTCGGTTCGGAAGGATGTGAATTCCCCAAACCCACACCAACTCCGTCTCCTTCGAGCATCGAGTACAAAAACGATGTCCACTCGCCATGCGTATGCTGCGGATGTGGCGGTGGAGGCTGGGTAGGCGACGGGTCGACAGACATAGGAACGATCCCCGCATCCGGACTAGCGTGGCGCTGTGGAACGGGTGAGAGATAGAGCGGTGGACCCATACCGTGAGCTGTAAAGTGTCCAGAGTCACTCCATTCAATCAGTCGCCGTCGATCTGGCGGAGTGCCTCGGCCCATGAAAGCACGTGGTGGCTCAGACAGAAGAGGAACATGCAGCGACGAAAGCGACGGAAGACTGAGCGGAGTTACTGGCGGTAGCGGAAACGCATTAGGGATAGGTGTCAATGGTCGTATTGGCGGGTCAGCCGCAGGGGGCGGCAAATGCAGTGGTGTGGGAGCCTCTGAACTGGGAATTATCTTTGTCGTCGGTGGCATCGGCTCGTCCACCTGCATGGCCTCGGAGTTGGCAAGGACGTCGTCGGGTGTTTCGGGCTTGGATGGCGGATTATCTGTAACGACGTCGAGAGTTGCTTCGCCTTCGCATTCTGGCCCAGCTTGTGCGGTGTCCTCTGCTTCCTCGTCTTCGTCATCATAATCGTCCTCGTCTTCGTCCTCCATGTCGACGTCTACCCAGTCAGGATCGTCGGTGGGCCATGCGGGATCCAAATCCTCGTTTTCATCGTCGGTCTGGAATGGCTTGCGCGATCCGGTCGAGGGACCCCAAGAAGTGGATGAGTAAGTATAACTGGCTGGGGTATAGAGACGGAACATGGTCTGGGCGGCCGTGGAGGGGCCCGGAGACGAAGTGGAATGGATAGCCTGGGAAAGCGATCGAGCTTGTGATTCGACGAGAGCCTTGATGTAATCGATACCATAGCGGCGCAATCTGGACATAAAAGAGAGAGTTAGCAGATGACATCACCCCAAATATAAACGAGAGCGGATCAAAAAGGGATGGGAACGGAATAAAACTATAGGACATGTGCAAGGAGGCGTCGGGAAGCCAGTGACGGTGATGATGATGATATGATGGGACGCACAAACAATCTACACGCTCTTGACAAGCGAGTTTCCATATATTGATCTCACGATCACGGACAAACACGGGATTTGGAGGTACATAAAGCTGCTGTTGGGGAAATGAATGAAAGTGATCTTGGAGCTCTAAACCTTGTAAGTGAGGGGGAGATGGCTGACAGGGGGAGGAGGGTATTTGAACGGATAAATCGGGGTCAAAGGGGGGATGAAGGCCGTCGAAAGGGATGAGGGTATCGAGGGCCGGATCGAGGGATATCTGAAGTGGTGGAGGGGGGGAAGATGGGAAGGGATCAGAAGGAAGCTGGTGATGAGGGATGGGGTCGGGAGATGAGGGGAGGGGAAGAGGATCGACAGAGAGGGAAGAGGGGAGGGGATCGTGGGGGGGGGAAGGGAGGAGGGATTGGGGGGGGGGGGGGGGGGGGGGGGGGGGGGGGGGGGGGGGGGGGGGGGGGGGAGGCAGGGGGGGGGGTGGCTCGGGGGACGGGGACGAGTGAGAGAGCTCCTGGAGTGTGACAAGATCGGTGGGTGGGTCCTTGAAGGGAGCGGTGGCGATACTGTGCGGGCTGGGATGAGTCAGCGAAAAGGCGAGTGCGGAGAAGCGAGCTTGCCAATCGGGTGGAGGGGTGCGCCTGGGGCCTAGGGGGACGAGAGGGGCCTCCAAGGAGCGCCTTGAGCAGTGAGATGGAGGGCGGGGCGGGCGGGGGACGTTCTCCTTACGACGCCTCTTTGGACGGGCACGGGGGTCGAAGGGGAGGCCATCGGGGTCGAGGGCGAGACGCTGACGCTTGAGAGCGCGAAGAGCGCGGGGGGTGAGCTCGTTTTCTGGGTCGGAGGAGGAGGAGTCATCGGGTTCGCGGGGAGGTGTGCGTGGCTTGGAGAGACGTGGACGGGTGCGAGTGCAGGGACGGGGGAGAGGGTGGGTGTGGAGGTGGTGTGAGTGTGGTGAGTGTGGTGAGTGTGGTGTGTGTGGTGTGTGTGGTGTGTGTGCGTGAGCGTGAGCAATCCTGGAGGAGCGGCGAAGCGGACAGGCGAGAGGCGACGGGATTGCCGCTGTAGCAGCCATAAAAGTTGTTTGACTCGGACGAGGTTTGATGCGTCTTCACTTTGCCTTGTCGACCCCGGTAAATTTTTAATTAATAGAAATAATGCAAGTCAACAAACGCGTCACCCGTGCACGGACCACTCACGTGATATCCACATGATGTTGCCGCGAATGCGCTGGAACGAGATCTTTACTTGCAGATCTCCGGACTCCGCCTGCCCCGTACAGCCAGGGCTGCCAGGCCCGGACGCTCGCATCAATCACATCACATCCTCGCCCGTCGCGACCTTGGAATTAGAAATAAGTAAAAATAAAATCATATCATCTGCAGGTACGACCGATGAATGACAACACGCTCGGCTGACCCTGTCAGCGTCAATGAGGCACTTATCTCTTCCGGTCTCTATTTGTTCGCTTCTGTCAGGTGATGTGATGCAGGCATATTCCCTGGCACGTCCTTACGACATCTGCCATAACCAAAGGCGTTTTTTCCAGGCCCCCCCGGCAGCGCCTCGCATACTTAAGTGATCGCTGACGCCGTTCCTTTCTCACTCAAAATCCCCGAGCCAATTCTCTACTAGCACACTCTCCATCATGCGTATCTCGCTCTCCGTCTTGTTTTTGCTCTCTGCAGCATCTACCGTATTTGCCGTCGCTATCCCTAACCAGGCAAGTCACTTACTCCCCTTTCCCACTCACCCGAGCCTCATCTCTCCCCCGCAGAACTACGCGAGGAATCCTGGTAGCGGTGGAAACCAGAGCCCTGATGTATGTCTCCCGTCTCTCTCCTCCGTACTCTCCCTCACCTCCATACAGAACAGAATCCGTGGTTCCACTGGCGGCAATCCCGACATATAAGCATGATCTGATGTTCGTCCCCTCTTTCCTTCTTCCGCTCCTTGCATATTGATCTCTCCCACAGACGAACAAGGGTCGTTTGTCGGCGCATTCAATTTTGCCTTCGCCGGATGGATGGATATCTCACGTTTTCACTATTTTTCTGCCTCTTATTCGCTCGAACAACCCCAGGCCAAGTCCAACTCCTCCACGCTCGTTCCCGTTAACTCTTCAAAGTTACCATATCTCGTATGATTCTATTCCGTATCATTGTGGCATTTCCGCATCTGTTTCCCTATGTATTGTGTTCAACCTATTGGGGCATGTTTCCCATGTGTTTTCAAATAATTTTGAAACACCTCAGTCATCGAGATCCGAGTGGAGTGAGTGCGGTCGAACAACTAAAACCAAAATATTATTATCAGTGCATATCATTTCATCGTGCCTGTTCTTCCGACGGCCGCTCGTACCTGTCTCTGCTTTTTTCCAACACCGCTCAGGTTCGCACCAACTTATCATCATCGCCGCTCCCCAGACTGGGACTAGCTCAAGGAACCCACCTTGGCACGTGGTTTCCTCTCCTTGGCATGGCCGCCGACACTGCTAATTACGTAACGTACCATGTGGTCCAACCATTTTTGCTCCTTCCTTTTCAAGTTCCAAGTTCCCTTCCACGTTCGATCACTTCATGTCCGAACAACGTCCAACTGCAGAATCAGATTCGTTCACCGTCCACTCGTCCCTGGCCGACGTATGGTATCTCAAACAGATCTCCTTCCAATCTCAGCCGCTCAAGATCATCACTCAGAACTTCAACGGGTGAGTTGGCTTGAACCTGCGCCTTGTTCCCGCTCACCACATCCATTCCAAAAAGGCCCTGTTCCTTTATCGCCATTTGTGAGTTTTTTGTTCTGTCACCCCTCCCACAACGTGGTTAACGCATTTGTTTTCTTTTTGTTTTCTTTTGTGTGTTTCGGCGATCACCTCGTCCGATTCAAGGCAACATTCTCATCCTTCGCGGTCAGATCGAGATCCTTCCGCACGACCGTACAACCGTCTCCTACGAGTTCCTTTCCCAGCTCGTAGGGGAGTACCTCCTCACCAACTGTCCCGACATCGACATATCCGCAGCCTTGTCCATCTTACCAACCACCACGAGTTAGTACCATGGTGCCTTTTTTTTTCTTCTTTCTTTCTTTGCTCGCATAACTCGTTTAAAAAATTGAAATTTTCACGTGTATTCCGTCTGTTGATACGCGCCGTCCCGACCACGTTTCCTCCATGACTTAGAGGGCCTTGATCTCAACCCGCAATTCACGTCCATCACCGCCTTCTCCCCTACCTCTGATGCGGATGCAGGCGAGCTCGACCTTTTCGCACGTGCCGGCATCCCACTCGTGCACGGCTGGCTCGTCGACCCCCACAGCCCCGAAGCCGGCGTGATGTCCCACATTCGCGATTACGACGCTGCAGTCATGCTCATCGCCGATGCGGATCATATTGCAGGGGGAAGGCTGTTGGGCGATGGCGAGGACGCAAAGGGCCGGAACCAGGGCGATGCAGATGGGGAGGCTGGGTCGAGTAGCCAAAGCGGTGCGCCCACGGCCGTCGCTGCGGGTCCTAGCTCGCTTGTACGTCCTCGCTACGATGCGACGTCGAACGAGGATTATTCCGACGGGGACCGCCTCAAGATTGAACAAGGTTGGTATCCAGTCTCCTTTTTTTCCCGTGTCTGCCTATTTCATAAAACTGACTGTCTGCGTTGTGTTGGCAGCCATCGTTGCACGACAATTTTTAGATGCCACCAAGTCGCAGCTGACGTATCATGGTCTTTTTCAGCTTGCGTCGACGCTCAAGCCCGGGTCGCTTGTCGCCCTTTTTCGGAATGCTCACCTATCTGTCGTGTATAAATCCCCCGGCGCGTCTCATACCGATATCGAGGCCAACACTAACGCGGGCCGGAGCTCCTCTTCCTCTGCCGATCTCAGCACGAATACGGATGCCAACGCTAGGGTCGATACCGGCACGTCCGCCTCTCCCACTAACCCCGCCCTTGTCCCTACTGAGGCAGAGTCAGCTCTGTATGCGCTCGTCACGGACGACGTCTTTTTGCACGAGACGTCGATCGTGTGGGAGCGCCTTGAGGACGTCGACGGTGGTTGGTCCACATTTTGCGACTCGGATTTCCATCGGGCCGTGCCGATCGGCGGAGACGTGGCAGGTCAGACGGTCGAAGGTGCGCTGAGGGGATACGAAGCTCAAGCCGGAGTGGATCTAGATGAGTGAGTGCAGTACCTTTTTTTTTCCCTTGTTTTTGGCACCCCTGCACCCCTATTCATGTCGGTCTTTCTGCGCTCATTCGGTTTGCTTGCGTTTCGGATTGGCCCTTCTTTCCTTCTCCTTCTCCTTCTCCCTCTTATCTGCCACTTCTCTTTGGTTGTTCTCTTCCCTGTCTCTCTTTTATTCTTTCTCGTTCTCTTCTTTGCACTCCCTCTTCGTTCTCTATCTCTACCCTGTCTCCCTATATCTCTTCCCTGTATCTTCCTTTCGGTTCTCCCCTTGATCATTCATTCTGCACGGCGAGTCGTCCCGCTGACCCCGGACGCATTTGCAATGCATGACGTAGTCAAGCCCTTGCCCGACGGCTTCAAGCGGAAGAAGACGCGCATGCACGAAAAGATTATCAGGACCGACAGCGTCTGCTCGCCGAAGAAGGGCAGGGGCAGACAGGAGGGGTGCGCGCTGCGGTCGAGGAACGGAGGCGGAGAAAGGAAGACAAGGGTAGGATCAAGGGCAAGAAGATCAAGGAGTGCGTGGTCATGTAGGGTGGATTTCCGGCGGTGGCGGCGGCGGAAACTGACAGCGGTGTTGGTGGTGGTGGTGGTGGGGTGGCTGTATGGTTAAATGAGAAAGATAAGGGTTGGGATCGGGGTCAGTCGATGAGGCTCTGAGGTTTTGATTTCATCATACCACGGTGCAATATGGTCCGAATGTGAACGTGAGCATCGTCCATGTCATCTTTCTTTTATTTTTTTATTACTTAGCAAGAAATGCCTGCATGCTTGAAGTCAGTTTTTCGCGCGCGAGACTCTGGGTAAGGTCGGAATCATCCCTTTCTTTCGTGACTGAGAATACCACACGCAAAACGTACACATACATACTAGATCGTACCGTATTATTGTAGTATATCTAATTTGTTCTCGTACAACATGCGGGCAAACAACACTTCACAAGATAGACAATGGAGTGGGCATTTCCGCCAAACTGTTCGCAAATCCGGTGCAAGGAGTATTAATATCCTGCGAATTACAAACTGTTATTGGACAGTAGAAGTCATGATGCATGATGACATGTAAGCATGTCCCATTGTTCAGGGCGTCTATAAGGCGGGAAAGTACATCGGGCGAGCGGATATTCAAGACAGCTGTAGTATTAGCCCACGAAGGAGGAGTAGGAATGGATAGTTGAGAACCAAACAGATTTGGAACTGGAAAGTTTCTGTGAATTCAACTTTGCAACCTACTTCGAGTTGAAGTTATTACGTAGCGGGAATATTCGCTTTGTAACAAAACTAATAAGTATGTAAAAGAGGTGGAGAACAAGAGGTTCCATTGCATTCGACTTGGCCACAGCTTGGCACTCTAGTAATTTATGTACATACATGCTTCTTATTGACTTCGGGATGTATATGTCAACTAGCAGGCTATGGCTATGTAGTATGTTGTATAGTACCGCCATACAGGTACCCGGGCCGGGTACATGTGGGTGCCATAGTAAATGATAATGTATGTACATCACGGAAGAAAAGAGACAGCGGCGGGGTGAGATCGAATTTACCACACGTGAGAAGTCCGAATACTGCAGCCTGCTCGATGACAAAATTCGTAATCGTAAAATTCTTTGAACCCCCTGGAACCTGATTTCGTGAGCTGTGTGGCGTCGGCTCTCTCAGAGGCTCGGGTTTGCGTCGCTTCAACGTAAGCGGCGGGGTGGGCGCCCTTCGAGTTCGGGGCGGGCAGGCACCGCCAAGACCCAATGAAAACACGAAGTTCGTGGAAGCAGTGATGCTGACATGCGGAAAAGGGGGACACTGCCACAACATCACTACTATGTGCATGTCAGCAGGCTTAGCGAACTAGTACTGTTGATGATGATTTCTCGGATTCACATTTTCACTCGTTCCCCGGCAGGTCGGACAGACCGAAGCCTTCCCAGTCTGAGCTTTTGTTTTTACTGACACTCCGTGAGCTTCGGTTGATAATATTGGCGTGGGTAAAGGCTTACGAAGGTGTTTTGGGCGGTACGCTGTGGGCGTACACCATACCGGTACCGAAGATCCCCCGACTTCGACTCCGACCCTGAATCAGAGAGGTTTGATGTCGAGGAAATGTGAGTGAGCTTGGTGGACGCAGATTCCTGCCGAATCAATCAAATCATACGAAATGTGTAGGAGGCCAATACTATGTTTGCGATAGCATCAGGATAACGGGATGGATGATTTGATGCAGGATTTGATATGCTTGCGACGGCAAGGAAAGCCTGAGTGACGCACCAATGGTGGTGACATCGGGATGACGATAGGCATGGTTCACGGGCCAGAATCACGGCAAGAAGCCCGCGAGCGCCTGCGCCCATAAAGCTGAACACAACTTGATGTGGCCTTAAATAGTTCACGGTGGATAGATAAGTACTTATGCTTACGTTGTTTATCTATGAAAAATCTCGCTAAATGGTCTGATTCGCTGGGGAGGCGTTCACGGGATGATGTTTACGATACAGCAGACGAAATATCCCAGTGACGAGTGACTGGTCGCCTGAGATTCATTGGTATGTAGCTTAAACTTGGTTATATAGAAGGGAGAATTCCGACCACTGGCTGACACAAATGTACCGTCATAAATTGGCGCCATGTTGGCACCAAGATATAAAAGGCTAGGAATCACCAGCCGTCAGATCATCTATGAAATGAGTTTGTCATCTTTATTTCAAAACTTGAGAGGGGACAGACGGACGGCATCTACTGGTAAACCGCCATCTGCCACCCTGTTTGCTAATATATCATGGGATTGAGATTCGAAATGAGCAGGTGGTCAGTAAGTAAGACATGAACATATTAGCATGTGAACACTCAGCATGAAACCTTCAAGGACGGCTGATCGCCGTGTACCACGCTATAACGTGCGAGCCGAACTTCAGGAGAGCCACAATACATAGAACTAGACAAAAGAAAGGATGACACCGTGCTCAACTTCGACGTACCATGGCCATAACGCAAGGACCTTGAAGGGAAAAACAAGTGGCGCGGCAACCTCCGAAACAATTCATGTGAAGCGTTAAGCGGCGTGTGAAGTTTGCATCGACTCGGAGCTATAGGTCCTGCTCGCCCGCCAGTAAGGCATTACTAGCTCAGCAGAGACTGTGGGACCCGAGGTATGTGCCAGGTTATAACGTGAAGAATTATAATATGAACAGAACGGTGAGCTGCCCAGTGTTTGACGTCGCGGCCAGCGACTCAGGCTAACTAGTGGGGCGGCCGTCAGCGACCTCGAGCCTCAAGCAGACCGCAGCTAAGCTAGCGAGCTGGATTTATTCGGCTCCACAACTTGACGCTCGTTCTGGGAGTTCCAAGTATCAGCCACCTGCGAGTGGTCACGATAACTCCACCTGAGCTTACGACAAGCTCTCGGAGCAGCAAACGACGACGATTGTTTAGTGGTCACGGCTTGCAGCATTTGGATAACTTAAACAGCTGCAAGGACGTGTCATGATTCAGAACAAGGACATCTGTCCAAGTCGCTTCGAACCAAACGGCTCTTGAACTTGAACAGGCGGACGCCTATGGCACGACGGCGCGCTCACACTCGGGGAAGGGGAGGGTTATTTGACTGTTGGGATCCCAGCCTCCATTGTAACTCTACTTTGCAACGATGACTAGGGTGACCCTGGGATGATATCAATCATCGGATCGGCTTCAATTCCTCAACATCAGATTCTCATCCGCGATGGTAACTTTGGAATGTACGCTTCTTTCTCCATCGGCATCAATCATCCCACCCCCCTAACTCCCTAGTGCGGATTCGATGTGGTGCACGACCCTACATGCGCAGGGATTAAAACGGATGGCAAGAAGATAACAATGTTTTTTCGTCGGTTTGTCTTTCTCTTTCTCTAATGTTTCATTGTAAGTTCTCTCTTCTTCCTTTGATTTTGATTCCTTCTTCTCGTCCATGCTAAGCATAAAATAAGAATAAGTTACACTCGGGTCCGTTTGTGGGTGGAATAGCGCTTTATCGCCCTTCGTACGTTTTTCTTTATTTTTCTCATCCGCATTTATTCCCCTGTATTCCGAATGGTTTACCCTCCCGGGAACGTTCACAGGAGCTACCTGGACTTAATGGTGCTTCGTGTTTTGATATTTCGTTTTGTGCTTGGATTCCCTTTTCTTTCCATTTCTCTTCTTCCCACCTCTTCCGTCTCTTCATACATGTTCTTATTCTGGATCCCGTATCGGATCTTTCCGGCAGTTGAAATGTAGGCACCGATTTTCTTGTATGCGTAGAAATTTTCAGTTCGTGGTTCACTGCCCTAATTTTTCCGCGCAGGACGGAGAAAGTCAAATGTTTACAGTATATATCATAATATCAAACTTCCCTTCGGCCATTGGTCGCCGCACCATGAAACTTTCTATTCTGACTCAAGTTTATCATAGATCGTGATCTCAATTGAATGGATCATGTTGCCGACGCAGACGGGGATGATAGGATATAATGAGAATTCGGTTAGTGTTTACAAGCGCTCGCCATGACGGGATGTACTTTGGCGCTCCGAGCTTTCCAGTATGCAGTGCTATAGTCCGAAACTTCAACTGACTGATATCTTATTACTATTGCGTCCGTAGCTCCGTAATGGTGAGGATAGATGTGATCAATTTGATGAAAAGCTGGTTAATACGTGGATTTTCACTGTAGAATAATTTCCATGACCAGAAAAAGATATTGACAATGGACCGCTTACGAGCTCTAGTGGAGGGACATAGTATGCGAGCCCCCACCGCTGCCTTGGTCATGCACCAATGTGAATAAACACAATCCGCTGATCGATCGAGACCACGTCCTTATTGACCAACTTGGACGCCCTGTTCAGTGCCCGTGCGGCCTGCGTGCAGTCCCATGCATGTGGCTGAGATGCTGTTTTCTCGTTCTTGTCCGGTCTGTTCGCCTTCTTGCCCTCATCCTTACTGCCCTCGCCGCCCCTGCTCTTTTCCCCTCTACCGCCTCCTCCATCTTGGACCGACATGCTCGAATAAAATGCTTCCACCATCGCCATCGCCATACTGTCATCAACCGCCCACATGGTCCCGATCACGCTTCGGAATCCGGAGAACTGCATCGCGGCCGCCAGGTGCATGGTCTCGTCAGGCGCATCCGTGTCGCCCACGGTCGTATGGCACGCTGACAAAAATGCAAACTCGCCCGGTGTAGTCGTCGGTATTTCTGTGGCAGCAGTACTGACGTCGGTGTCCTTGGCACTGTCTTTGTCTTTGTTTCTATCCTTGCTTCCGCCCTTATCCCTATCGGCGTTTCCCTCATGCCTGCCAACACCGGCGCCCTCCCGAGCCCGTATAACATCCAACACCGTCACTGCCCGATCCCTCAGCTCAAACGCCGAATCAAACGGCTGCTTGACGTTCGGCCGCCCATGACATGCGAGATGCGTCCACGCGTGCGTTGCGAGCGCCCTCAACGTCGCGTCTGCAGTGCTCGCTTCGTCAGTCAGCACTTCGAACCGCATCGACGCCGGAACCAACGAGCGCACGAGATCGAGCTCTGCTGAGACCGTCTGCAGCTGCTGAGAGGTGGAAAAAGCCGGTGCGGCTTGACCGACTGCTAAAAAAAACGGAGGAGAGGGCGGCGAGGGCGGCGAAGACGTAGTCGAGGACGAGGTCGGGGGAGAGGCGGGCTGGCGCGCCCGCAGGAGCGCCGCCAGCGTTGGCGTGTACGACGAGATGTACAAATTCGGCAGATTCAGCGTGCCTTTGCGGTATGGTCCCGCAGCATGTAGTGGCAATGTCGTCGCCTTCGATGTCGGGCACCACCAAATCCGCGAACCCCGTGGCAAAAACGTGGCCAACTCGTCGATGACCGGCCGCACAATACTGTCCCAGAGCGTGCGTAGAACCACCACCAACTGTCGCTCCCGTGTTTTTTCATCGCCCACCCCCCTTGTGTCCTTCAGCATCTGATATAGTTGTGCGGATAGCACCGTCAGATCGTCGAGCGTCGTGTCGGGGAGGGGGACCAGTCGAGGAGGGGCATCGTACAGCACTATCACTGCATCGCACCGCCGACGGCTGACGTTGACAATGATCACAGGCCCGCCTTCAGCAGCGCACTGCAATTTTTCAAACGACGGTCGGTCCAAAAAGGATTCTAACCCTGGTTGTGAACGGATTCGCTTGACGACGCTATCCAACTCTTTCGACCACTGTCTGTATTGGCGCGTGACCTCTTCCATCGTCCGCCGCGAGGAACTATCAGCAGAGGGTGTTCTGTGCTCTTCAAAGGTGCTCTGCGCGAGCAGGGCGCTCAGCCGACCAAATTCAGAGGCCAACGCCTGTCCAACCTCTCCTGTGGACCGAAGCGCGTCAAGAGGCGTACGACTCCGCGACATCTGCGACCACAGCAGTCCGCGTCCTTGTTCCGACAGCTCTACTGCCAGTCTTAACTCGCCTTTTTCAATCGCACATGCTGTTGCGTTCGTCGCCAACATAGCCTTTTTTCCAATGAAATGCTTGTGCAACAGAGCAGCCCGTCGGTCCTTGATGGATACTGTACCGAGGAGGTGTTGATTGAGAGAGTCGAGGGAGGTTTGATAGGCGAGCAATGCAGACGAATGGTGTAGATCATTTGCAATCGTCGCCCACTCGAGTGCAGCAAGAACGCTTTCGAAACTACGCGTCTGATTATAACGCGCTGCCCGCTCGTAACATTGAAAACTATCCTCCAGGAAGCAAGACTCTTGAGTCCCCTGGTACATGGTTATGGACAGCTTAGCCGCCGCGTAAGAAACGGTGTAGGTACTCGGGTCGTCTTTCTGGAGCGTGTTAAGAACACCTTGGAGGATGCGGTACGCTTCGTGAGCACCATCATTATCTTGGAGGAATTTGGCTCGTTCGTATATCGCTTCTGCAAGGCGCATGTTCGTCATAGGTGCGTCAATGTGTGCAGGTGGAATATGTTCGAGCGCTTGGTTGTAGAAGACCACGGCAGCATCAAGGTGTTGGAGATGGTGGCGCTTGCATCCGAGCTTAAACAATGCATGACCGTAGTGTCGGCATAGCACACCTCGAAAGACGTGGTTCGGTGGCATTCCTTCTGCAGCGACGCCAAAGACCTCAACGGACCTTTCTAAGTCCTCAACGTCCTCGTATTCGTCGTAACGGATTGAAAACATTGTAGCGAGGTTGAGCGAAACGACGAACTCTTCTGACATAGCTGGGAGCGTCAGCGCACGTGACATACGTTTGATTGCCACATCCAAGTCGTCCTTGTTTCTTTGGGATTGAAACCGCATGAGGAGTATGTTGCTGAAGTTGATCAAGACCTTCTTGTAATCGGTTTGTCCGGGTGTAGAGGACAAAATATCCTCCACTTCAGCCAAGAGTACGGCCGCTTCGTCTAGCGCATCGCGAGAGTCGGCGTCGTTCTCGCAGCGTTCGCGTAACGCATTGCCAAGTTGCATGCAAATTGGGACATAGTTTGAATCGCCACGTTTGGAATGCTCAAGAGCGAGACGATAATGCGCTATGGATTCGTCTATATCCTTTATATCCAGGCTGAGGTGGAAGCGCGTGGTGAGCGTGATGCCGAATTGGAGGTGGACGGCCACAAATTCCGCATGACCTTCGTGGAGCATAGGGATGAGTTCACGAAACGTATCTATAGAGGTTTGGATAGCTGTCTTTTCTTGTCCAAACTGGAATATATGGAGGAACGCTGTGGCACGACTAATTTTCAACGGTATAACAGCTGGTCCTGACGATTGAGCGAATGCCAAGGCACGATCGCAGTGATCTATAACAGTCTGGTAATCTTCGATCTTTCCGGATACGCGGAAGCAGTCCAATAGCGTGAAGGCAAGATTTGCCACGTTAGATGGATAGTTTTCCTCCTCCGGAGATGACTGCGCTAACGCCTCTTTGCAAGTCGAAACCGTGAGATTGAGATCTTCTACGTCACCCTTTGCCTTGAACCGCGTGGAGAGAGAGTAGGCATACATAGAGAGGATGGTGGGATGCTGTTGATGACGTGGTCCGCACAGGTGAAGTGCAGAAGCAAGGTTTTTAACTGAAGAATCTAGGTCGGCGATGTTACCCATCACGTTAAAGCGGTTCACAAGTGAAGTTCCGAGAACAAGAAGAGTCACTGGCCGACCAGGATATGTTACAGGCTGAATGACGGAAGATGTGGTCAAGTATTGGATGGCTTGATCAAGGTCATCGACATTCCCCAAGATCGTGAAACGTATTCGGAGGGCTCCGCCATAATTATCAAGTAGTCGGGATTGTTCGAGATTGGGAATCGTGGAGTGCTTCATTGCCGTTTCATAGCAATGAATCGCCATGTTCATCTTCTTAACGTCCCCTTGCATAGAAAAAGAGTGCATGTAAACGTCTGCGAGGCCAGTGAGAAACAGCAGATAGCCATCCTGTCCAGGAGACAGCAGCTCTAACGCAGATAAGTAATAGTTTGTAACACTCTCTAGGCCCTGTATATGTCTGTCCGCTTTGGATTTGAGAAACATTGCATCCGCAAGGTTCCCTAAAACAGCGTGTCTTAACGGGTGACCGGCAGGGCGTAGATCTAGACAGGACTGGTAATGGCTCAGCGCTTCGTCTAGGTCCGCCTTGTTGCCCAGTTTTATGAACCGTTCCTTCAACGCATTCCCAAGGTTATTGAGGAGTGCATCTCGGTTAGGGCTTTCGGCAGCGGTGGGTAGTGCCGTAGAACTGATCTCTATGATCTGATGAAGGTCCTTGACATCACCGTAGCTCCGATATCTGATGAGAAGGCAGTTGGCAAAGTTTGCCACTAACGGAACGTAGTATGAAGACTCCTGTGGCGTGCATGCCTCCAGAGCAGCCTCGAGGTTATTGATGGCTTGCATCAGGTCATCGGCGTCGCCGAGCAATTTGAACCGGCGACTGAGCGTGAGCCCCAGGTTGGTTTGAGCCGCGAGGCGTAAATGGTGGCCAGGTGGGCACAACTTCAGGAGCTGCTCTCTCCGAGAGGTGCACTCATCGAGGTCGGCAGGATTTCCCGAGAGAACAAAGCGAGACATGAACTTTTTCGCCAGGTCGTCGAGCGCGGACGGGTACGATTCGTCGTCCTGATTCAACGACGCTAACTTTTGCCTTGCGATTCCAACCTTATCAGGTCCTTGGGCTTCTGGCGTGGTTTCAACCTGGCTGCTTAACAAGTCAATCAGGGTTTAAACCCACAAAGGGACTCCCCAACTACTTGAGAACTTACTACGTTTCTACCATAATTCACGGACGACGACAGAGACAGAAGCTTGACGCTGCGTATCGTTGATAGTGGTGGAGGGTGGAGGCAGGGTTCTGTCCCTGTGGCATCGCATCATTGATAACCCTGCGCCCAATTTTTCTGGATATGCGTTGTGTCACGGTGTGGCACTGGAAGGGTTTTCGACAAGTGCCTTGTATCTTTTTGGGTTGCATGAGGTAAATATCCGAAAGCGATACATGGCGATTTGCCAGCTTGTAACGACTGCGACTTCTCGTCAGTGAAGTCGTTGTGGACCGCTGCTTGAGGTAATTTCTACTAAAGTTGATCGCCACGGTCACTTGTCGCGGTTTGGATCAGTATGTTATGTGATAACAAAAATGTTTGTTTATGATAGATGTTATATACTATATATAATACAGTAACTCTAGGTTCGTCATTGAGAGAGCTCCCGCTCGAGAAACTCCTTATTAACATGTGACCGAGGAGTGAGAGAGCAAGGAAAGGGTAAAGGGCGGCTAGACAAAAAGGGAGTTGAGCCACCATCAAGATCACAACCCGTGGACGACACTTACCGAGCCATTCCGTTCTTGAATTTCGCTTCGAACGTGATATCGTTCCCATTCGAGTCTTTCGCGGGATTGAAATCCAGCGTGGCCAACATTGTCACTATGGCACTCCAGAGAGATGCATTGCCTGTGTGACGACCTGATTTTGATGACATTGTTAGTAAGATTCATCATGAAGTTGCAAGTATGAATGTGTGGTGCATGGTCACTTACCAGGGCATGCCCTCCTCCCAAAGCCAAAAATAAATTCGAGCGTATCATCATTCAACATTCCATTCGCATCCAAAAACCTCTCTGGAATGAAATTTTCAGCATTAGGATATCGGGATTCGTCGCGAGTCATTCCCCTAATGAAACTATGAACAATCATTCCTGAAGAAATTGAAGTATTTTGACGAACCAGATGTTTGCAAAGACAGTTGCTCCTATAGAAAAAAAAAGTCGGTGCTGTGACAAACAGGTCCCGCAAACATCTAAAATACCTTTTGGAATATAGAAACCATTGTATATATCATTGGTCCTGGTAGCATGAGGAACGCCTTCGGGATCGTCAGTAAATGTCTGAAAGATAAAGTCCATCACCTCACAGAGAGGAACGGGTGGTTGCCATCGTAACGTTTCGCGCACGATCGCGTCAACGTATGGTAAGGAGGATCTGTCGTAAAATTCGGGTAATCTATCGGTCCCGACAACAGCGTCGATTTCCGCTTGGGCACGCTTCCAGACGAGAGAGTTCTCAACCATGGCAAGCGTGAATGATGCTAATAGCGAGCTTGTCTGTTGGATTTTGTAAGCGTCATATTCATCGCTGTGGGCACACCATCACAAACGTACCGTCTCAACAGAGCCTACGACCAAACAGTGAGTTTGACCATTGACAGTTCGTGTACATAGAACATACCCATGAAAGCAGTCACGGAAGTCTGCTTAAGCGCCTTTTCGTAGTCTGAACGCTGAGGATTTTCCAACTTCTCCAAGCGAATGACATGATCCAAGACCATTGAAGGATTTACGTCTTCCTTGGATTCCTGAAACGACACCAACTCATCAGTAACACGATTATCGTTGAGGTGGATGACTCTCACCATACGCTTCTTGATGCGCTGGTACGGCACTTCGACCATCTTGGTACCCCACTCACGGGCCTTTCTGGCTTCATGTTTAATCGAGGATCCCGGAAGCCAGTCGGGGAGATGTAGCACTATTAAAAAGTTCCCGAATGGATTCATACTTCAACCGTACCAAGTGTACTCACAAAAGGGAAACATTTTGATGAGAACAGCCCTTTCTGGCATCAATGCCGGTAATGAAGCATCAAGGAAATTGTTAATTATTGACACCATCTGGTCATTCCGAGGGCTTGGGTCGTAGTCATACAAAGAACGCATGGTAACCGAGGCAGCAAAGCTATTACGACGCTCAGAATGCACCTTCGAGCAGGAGGAGGGCACTTACGTCCAATAGCGAGAGTTGTAGTCATTGTGATTGTCCATCAGATTCAGGATCAATTGACGTGCTTTGTGAAGCTGAATTGGATGAAAGGTGGCCGCGGCATTGGAAGAGAAGGTCTGATGGAATATTCGGCGGCACAACTTGAAATGATCCCCGTACTGAGCGAAAGCAAAATTATTATCGTGTCCGTAGCTAGAATAACAGAAGTCACCGTCTGTCCCGTGATACTATGATTAGAAGGATTCGCTTACGGATCGACTGTCGTTATGAAAGGACGATCGGAGTATATATGTGATCGCTTTTCAAGCAGGTCCGATGTGACCGAGAGCGAGTTCAATACTACAACATCCATATCTAAGAGTCGAATGTACATTATATCCCCTATGTCTTGTCAGAGCCATGCATTCCGGTGATATTCTATGATACTCACCATACTTTCCGCGCCACTCTGTATAAGTCCGGAATGGCTCTTCGAGGTTAATGGAGAGGACACTTCCCAAGAATGGGAGGGGAGTAGGACCAGGAGGGAGATGATGACCCTGCCTTTCAATGCGATCCTGGATAGCTCGTTGAACTAAATTCACAGACACAACCGTGAGTGGAATGAGCGCTGCGAGCTGAACAGCTGAAATGGTCCACTGCATCATGATCTTCGTCGTTGAGTTCTGGTATTGATCACATTTGCCGACGGTGCCATGCTATATAGTATGTCAAAGAGACCCGGTTCGGGAGGACTGAAAGAATGACGTGGATACGACCATCGGACAGAACGTTATAGTGCTCAGCCTTGCCCGGCAATATCACGGTCACCGGGAGAGTTGCAACTAAGCTGTTGCCAGTGGGAATCCATTCAAACGTCAAGACCGGCTTCGCTTCACGTATTGGGCCGCTGAAACGAGGTAAAACTCCACCTTCCAGCCGTTGGCCGAGACGGGAAATTTTGCACTGCCAAATGGGTGTGGCAGAGGCTGTGAATGTAAGTAATCGGCCCTTTTTACGATACTAAATCTGAATCAACAGACCGAAAGAGGCACTTGAAAGGCAGAAAAAAAAGGCATGTACAGTAATTACAAGTATGAATATAGCAGTTGCGTACTCCCGTCCTATCGAGAGTACAGGGGACCGTGAACGACCGGAGAAAGGGCAGCCAAAGGCAAGCAAGCCGCCGAGGACATGTGCAGTAGTGAATGAATCATTTAATAATTGGATAAGTAAATAATCTATGTTACTTACTTACATAAATGTGCCACATATTCTGACTTGACGCTGTTACTTAGCCTTCTCAGCATCCAGATAGGACAGCACCCTAATCCGATTCGATCTAATTCAAGGCAAGTACTCTCCATCCTAGATGTCTAGTGCAAGAAGAAGGGTTCAACCGGACACTGGCATACAAATTGAGGATTCCTGCATGGTTTGAATTGCGCCAAGGTTTGATGTACTCCGACGCCGTGAACTGTGCTTGTGAAGCCTGTGGAAGGCAGAACAATCTGCATTGGTACGAACGTGTGTGTTGACACGGAAGCGCAAGAGTTCTTGAAGACTCAGATGCAACGGACTGTTCTCCTTGCAGGGGATGTCATGCAGTATTCGACATGTGCACGACTCTAGCCCAGGCGTGACATAGTCGCATAACCAGAAGCTCGCCACCACCAACATGTAAAATGCCGTGGGATTCTTTAAGAATGACAGTGCAGTGACTTTGCATAGAGCCGAGATCTTCATTGCCTCCCCTCGTGGTTGGGATAGAGATGGAGGTCAGACCATCATTGGACGTCACGACGGTGGAGACAATGATGAGCTGCGCTTGATGACGAGCTCCGAGTTGACAAGTAAATGCACAAGAAACGACAGTCAATTCGAACCGATACGTGGCTCTGCTCCGAAGTCAAATTGATTTCCGAACCCATCGTAGTGTTTCGAATTCGAGACTATGTATTTCTCTCTCGAGTTACTTTGTATATCTTTACCTCCAGCTCGCAGTCTACTTGATCGGGAACCTGCAAGAATGGATTTCCGACGGTAGAGTAAGCAACCTCTTCTATCCTTAGCACTTCACCTGGCCGTGAAGCCAAGTCACGAGGAGTCGACAACGTACACAAAAGATAACTCACTAATCTTGTGTAGAAAGGTTGTCAATGTCTCTTCATTCCGCACGGTCAATGCTATAAATGCTATTCGAGTTTGCTCGTATGAGAGAGCGAGAGAAATAGTCTTGACCAAGGGAGATATGAGAGCGGGATCGAATACCTGGACAGAAAATCAATCACTAACAGTCGACCCCATCGTATGGAATGATGAAGTACGCACGATGTCAGCTCCGAGTAAAATGTCTACCTTGGCTTCGTCAAAGAATGACTTTAGCCTTTCTGGTTCCATCAGCGAATCTAGCCAATCGAGGGACTTGTAATGTAAATTCGGGTGGAATGAAGATTTATCTACGGCGCAATGAATATTCAAACCAAAACAGATCAAAGAAAGCAAATGAGTGTTCCTGGACTTACTACAAGGTAGCCTGACATTGTTCTTACAACGAGAAAGTACGGTAGAGTTCACGTCACTCGTGTAGACAGATGGCATCTTGCGATCAAAAGGGAGACGTGCGACATGGAGTTGCAAGTTGGCTATCAAAATTCCAATGAATCCGGTTCCGCTCCCAAACTCTAGAACACTGCTTGTCTCTACAAGGTCTATTCATCAATAGCAATTGAGGACGCAGAGAAGAGTGGTAGCTGTTGCTACTCACGAGAATGCTGAATGAGGTACTGTGCTAAGAAAAGGCTGGCTCGCCAAGTTCTAAGGCCCGTCGTCCCTGCTTCGATAGTTGTACGCGACTCAAGAAGTGTGGTTGTCTGGTATTGATTCTTCTCC
Source organism: Rossbeevera pachydermis (assembly GCA_038090155.1). Taxonomy (NCBI): domain Eukaryota; kingdom Fungi; phylum Basidiomycota; class Agaricomycetes; order Boletales; family Boletaceae; genus Leccinum; species Leccinum pachyderme. The sequence goes on from JBBPME010000162.1 coordinate 23,836, forward strand.
GTTGGATGGTTATGCGTATCAGGAAACTTCCAGTAGTATGTGATGAACGAGTCGGGTGGTGTGCCTGAGCTGCTGGACGCAGAGATATGGGTAACGAACAGTCACAATGTTATGCCGTCGGAAATAATAATGTGTGCCACGCACCGATTCTCGTGTATCAAGGACAGATAATGCGCATATATGCGCTCGTCGATCTCATCATCCTATAAGACAAATCAGATGGCCAGTAAACGAATTGACAAGCAATAATACCTCATCGCTTCGAGTGATGTTCTCAAGCTGAACAACTGCCCATTTCCAAAAGCCCTTTTGGTATGACTCCGACGGCGGGTACTGAACTAGATAACGGTTCAGCAGTACCCCTCTCAAGAAAAAGCCGTGAGCAACATTGAACGGAATGCTTGAAGGAAAATAAATATTCTTTACAGGTACAAGGGCTGAATAACGGGCAAGTATGGATAAAAGGAACGGATCAGAGGTGTCCACATCCATGACCATGTTCCCACGGGGTTTGAATGATGACACGTTATGGGTCAATGGGAGTTCCATACGATAACCTCAAGGGTCATAACGCAATGGACCAATTGGCCAACCTCATCAAATGCAACTGGTAAGAGCAACTCAGTTAAGTCCTTGTCGTTTATAGACTCCCACTTCCACTAGATTCAAAAATATTCGCTTGCTCTTGGAGCAATGCAATGTTGTTACATACTGGCTCACCCCTTTCGACAAGTGTCTCTATGAACTGTGCCACAGATGCCATACGATATGGCTACCCAGTGAACGGTTCACAGTCTATTCAAGCGTTCATGCGTGAAGGTGTCGTCTATGCGGAACCGCTGGCGTGCATGTTCTCACTGCCTGACCCAGATATGGTCGCGCTCTACGCGTCGTGCGTTATCGAAATGCAAGGCCATTTCTTCCTGTCAGAGGTGCAGAACATGTATCACTTCAATGACAGGTTCGTTCGAAGGGAACCACAGGGAAGTGAAGCGCTGAACGCATTTGCAGATATTATCCGACGAGCCTCCGAGCTTATCCCCTGCTTCTCGTTCTATTACGTCTACATTGAATTTGCTCCATCACAAAACTAAATCAATGAAGGTGCGTGTTGCCATGGGGTTCACTGAGGCGGCCCTAACGAGGACGTGTAGATCTCAGATGCTGCCCAACAGTGTCTGGCACCGCCGAAACTTACTCGTTCAGGGTGTTCCCGCGGGAGGTCCCTTTAAATGACAACATTCAGGCCACTCCCGAGATGACGTCGCTTTCTTTGGACGTCGCTCCATGTGCTGTGAGGTGAGGTGAGGTGAGAGGTGTGGATGGGCGTGGCGCGAAGGGCGCTCCGGCCCGGGGCGGGGGTGGGAACACCTCGCAGACGCATGAACCGGCAATCGAGATCGCGCGTTCCGGACCCCAGGGGGGTGAGCTGCGAGGAACCGGAATGGATCATGGAGGGTGGGTGCGCTGAAATGGGCTCGGACGAGCGCTGCGAGGGGGACGAACGACGTGGAGGCGAAAGAGGAAGTGCCGCCGAAACACTGCCACCTCTCGCTTGTGCCGCTTGTCCGAAGAACTTGCACTGTGGCTCCACTCGTGCCTCACTGCACCACAGTCCGACACATCTGTGATGTCAAGTTAGTACCTCGTCCTGTCTCGCGCATTCCAGCTTTATTAAGGACGCGATGTGTAAAGATGATCTTTTTACCAAAGAGGAGCAAACGGGCGGGACGACGAATCAGATTTGATTTCCACTCTAGCAGGTCGGGCTAAGAAAATGAAACTTGAGGCATTCTATGAACTAACGGAGACGACATTCAGCCTCTACAAGAGAGGCATGTAATTTAAGCTATACACTGCTCAGCGGGTATGTTCGATTTCATACCTCTTTATCCAGACACCACATGGACGACTTAGACTTGTGGACTTAGTAGGACAAGAGCTGTCGCGAGCTAGAATTTAGTGCCTTGTATAGTAGGATCGATGTGGATGCAGCCGGGCCCGGGGGGAACAACGGATGGTAGACCAAAACTATGACACACGTCGAGTTCCCGAGGTCACTACAGCAATATTTATCTGACGTTTCCATTTTTTGCTGCACACTGAGGCGGGATAATGACAGGAATTCTATCAGTGTTTCTGTGGGCAGATTTCAGTATCAATATCCCAGCTACTTACATCAATTGGATGCATCCTACACCACGACTACTTGTGCATACTTCCGAAGCTTATTGAGGCCCCTTTTGAATGCTCTCATTCCACCATCATCAAACCTGCCGTCCTTGCTACCCCCAGTAGCCAGAAACTTCATCCCCCGAACCTCCATACACACCTTCCCCGACATATGCCCCTCTGCCGCAAGCCACTTGCAAAGTCTGCTTACACACGCCTCCCACGTCGCCATCTCCATTTCAGGTTCTTTGAGTACGACCTTTTTCACCCCCTGCCATGCGTTGCCTTTAAGCTCATCTAGTAGCAGGTTACCATTCTGGTTGAACTCAGACTCGGGGGGACAAGGACATCCAGGCGTTACACAGGCACCTGCGACGTAATCGTCATAGTTGTCGTCATCGGGGCAGGGGCCTGCAAGAAACGAGCCAGTGCGACGCGTGCGCACTGACTCTTGGAGCACCTCCGCAAAACTCGCCACGTCCGTACCCCCAAGCACAACCTCTTCCACCCCAGGAAATGCATCAACGAACGATCGCGCGGGCATCTGTCTCTCCACTGCGCTGTCATGCAGGTACAGCTCCCTAACATTCGCGAACCTCGGCCTCAGCGGCCCACTCCCCCCTCCATTGTCGTCTTGGCCTTCGAAAAGATATGCTCTTGTCAGGTCTACGTGTGGGAGCTCGACAGAGAGGTCATCGTGCCATGGGATCTCGAGCCGTTTTAGGGCGGGTGCATTCAGGATATTCAACAGCTCGTAGTGGTACCGCACACCCGGATCGCGACGGTGCACGATCAGCGTCTCGAGTGTGGGTAGCGTCACCCCTGGCGGACGCACTGGAAAGTCTTCGTCCGGCTCAATGATCGGACCGTGTAACGTGAGGTTCACTAGGTTGGGCGTCGAACGCAAGAGCGCACAGAGCGCAGGGAATTCGATAAGGTAGGGCGGGAGCGAGTACCCCACCGTTGGACATTCTTGGGTACGCAGCGTGAGCGAGGTGAGGTTCTCCACGTTGATGAACGGCCAGTCCCGTCTCGCGCGCAGCGTCTCGATTGGGAAGTGGTCGATTTCGAGCCGAGTCAGCAAAGGTGCCCTGCCACTGAGGAAGGGCAGCAAGTAAGGGTTCCGGAGCTGATAATAATGAGTATACGCGGTCTCGTTCGCCCTGACAGATACGGTCGTTAAGCGAGGCATTTGGATGTTCAGCAAGCCATTAATAATAGCACAGACGACCGCGTCCGATACGTCCGATACAGAAAGGGTCCGCAGACGATGTGCGTGGCAACATAATGCTCCGATGATCGACTCGAGGAACACTCTTTCGATGTTACAGACAACTGCACATTCATATTCCTGGGGTACAAGCCAGTTGCAAAAGCTGACATCGATCTCGAAATGCCCAGACCTCTCCAGACACGCCTGTAAACAATCGATGGTCATCGACGAAGTCACAAAGATACGCCTCCACAGTTCAGGAGCATGAAGGATGACTGCGCGCCAGCTCCTGCACACGCCGGCAAGCATGAGCGGCCAGGGAAGTGCATAAGTTGAATGTGGAGCTGAGTCGATTCCATGCTGGAGTATTTGGATGAGGAGTTCGCTTGGAAGGAACGATATGGGGGAAAGCTGTAGCTGCTTCACCGACCGCACACTTGTGGCAGCCATCGAAGAGACTGAGACCATGATACACGGGCAGGGTTGTAGTGCTGTGGGACACACATGGATCAACGACCAACCCAGACCTTCAATATAGGCTCGCTGACAAGTGCTCACTCAATTTTTTTTTTGGAAGGGGCTAGAAATCCCGTCCACAAGCCTCAAGTCTGCGGTACAGAGTCGGCGAGAGACGAAAACCCAGGACAGGTGCGCCCAATTGTACGCAGCGCGCGTAAGGTGGGCGAACGCCACCAAACCTGGCGTAGATTACATCCTCGAGGCAGCTAGGCCCATCAAAGGCGCAAATTGACTTGAAGCATGCCCATTACCGAGGGATCGATCCCCAAGAACCAAATTCGATATTGTCAGATGATGTATTACTAGTGACTGGGACCAGATCGGCTCCAACCTGCTAGGCAAGGACCCTAAGGGTAAGTATTCGTTCTCATGGCAGAAGCTACAGTAAAGCTGGGCGCAATATGTCAACCTAATAAACCGAACGGCATGGACTCGGGTTTGGCCGAAAGAACTCAAAGCGTTATTTGGCTTACTTCCTGGGAACGATAGGTGCAAAGTTCCCCGTTCCCCTCGCCGGCGTTATGAAGGCCCACAGACCACTATGCACCCAGATTTTCACCCTTCAATCGAATTGCCGTGATCTGCATAGCATCGCTGCAGTCTAAGAGATCCCTGGTGAGTTCTACGTTCACTAACGTTCAGCGGGTGCGGCTGCATGAATCAGAGAAAGAGGTATAGGTTCTGAATTTCTGCGGGAGTCAATGGGACATTACCGTTACTCACGATACCTGGTAAGTTACCACTAAGAGTCTGATTACTTCAATGAGACGACATGATCAATAACTAATGGAATACCATCTTCGGCTATACCCTCACTCCCAGTCGGCACTCGACTTGAAGCGAATAACTAGACACCCTCGTTCACGACCAAGCAACACTGCTAGGCGTGGTCGTATCACTCGCGTGGACCACCCAGACGTGTCCGTGCGGAAACATCAATCGCCTTTGTGACGATCGTGCACACAATGTTAGCCTGATGACCAGATCGTTGTCTCTGATGGTGTGGGGCGAACAACCGTCGTATCCATGGCTGCCTCATCAGGATTCAGGCCACCAGAGTACGCTCAATGTCCACCAGAGACATGTGCTCAAAGAAGTTCCTGGCGCCCATCGGCTTCGTGACTTCTGTTCTTCGTTCCACCACTCGCACGATCACCGTTGCCCTGATTCAGTTGCAGATTCAGAAGAAATGGAAGATCGTGCTTAGACTGACGCTATTACCTCTTACCTACCGGCCGTATCCGCCTCAAGTTCCTCCGGACGCGCCTTCAGTGAACGCATCGCTGCAATATGACTCAGTTCAGCATGAATTGTCCATATCCCGGCAGATCCAAACTCCCGGTAGCTGCACTACCACGAACGTTGTCCACTCTGCCAGTGCGAGTATCATCGCCCGCACCGCCTGCGTTTCGCCTAGAAGACGTTGGTCCACCCTTTTTTGAGCACTAGAACTCTGTTGAATGCTCTGCGTCCAACGTAGTTTGGAGCTTTGGATCAGTCGCTTTCTGACTCGGCCAGTGTCTCCATCGCGCTCATGGATCCTTCTTCAAGTTCTTCTGCCGAATACTACATGCTCCAGCCTGCGCTTCAGGTTGTCCGTTGTCCGTTCCCCCAAGGTTTCTGTGTTGGGTGCGGATCTACACTGACCTAGTTCTGGTCTCGTCCTACCGGCATGATGGAGGGTATATGCGGACGCTCTAATACGTACCGACGTTCATTTGCAACCCGAAGTTCGACCAGCTGTCAAATATCATACCATCACTCGTTCAATTCGAAACTCTCTGCCACTGGAGCCGCACTAAAGCAAGTCATTTTCTGTCATATCGTCCCCGTCTGTGTCCCCCATTGAGCGAGACGCTTCTTTTAGGTTTTATGGAACCCTACCACTTGGCATATGATGGCGCTTTGAAATGGTGTAGACCGAGATGCTTTGGGATTATTGGGCGCACTCTGATATTTCCGCGGGTTTGAAAAACAAATAATCACCGACTTTCGCAATAACGCAGGGTTCACAGTTGTCCCCGTGACCGGTCCCCTGCACTATAAATCGAGTCCATGTTCTCGATATTATTAGCGTTACTATTCACCTAGCAAGTTTTTCCACTACATCGACACAACCCTCAATATGGGACCTTTCTATGCCTACGCTCGATCTGTCAGTGTCTTCAACTTTTGAGACGAGGGTCATCACTAACATGGTATTTGCTGATCCAGATTTCGGATGGTACCAATGGCATTGTCTGGCGCTATTTGATGACCTTCTCCAGTCGCGAAGATGCCGATGAGTGGTGGCGCGTCATCTCCGTCGCTCCCAGCCCCACTGCTGGCGTTTTCCAGCGTATTACTCCTCAATATTACACCTTCTTGCAGAGCAATATTGCCGACTTCATTATTGGCCAGAATTTCACGGGGGGGAAGACATTCCAGAACATCATGTTCTTCACCTTGCTTAACGATAGGGATGGAAGGATTCAGAGCACCTTTCCTCAGCAAGACCTTACGGACCATATCAGTGGCAACTGGCAAGTAAATCCATGCTTTTTGTGGCGGTTTAATTCATTGTTTCGTATGTTAGGTATTACATCCGCTCCAAATCGGACCCTCAAAGGTTTTGGTACTGCAACGTTGGCAGCGGAGTACCATGCCTCGTCTGTGGACTGTCGGGGTGCAACGACGTTCATGTATCCACTGAACGTCGCTCGCGATTCTGTGTCCAGGCTCCCAAGATCACATCGGCTGACCTGGTCATGATCCGCGAAGACCAGATCACGATCGCTGCTGACAAGGAGTACATCCTTCAAATCACCGACAGTAACCAATTGAAAGCCGTGATATCCAGCGGTGTTCAGGACATTGTCTTCAACGACTTCAAGAGCAGGTTCGCTGCCCACGCAGTGAGGCTTGCAAGCGGAATCATCGTTGAGTACGTTGAACCCGTGGATAGGGGCACCGGTGAAGCTTGGGAATTGGCTGCTTGAACATGTATAATCTCGTTTTGTTCTACGACAAAGTTTTGTACGACTACAAGTGACATGTAGCAGGAAGAATGTGAAATGGGGAATTCATCCAAGTTATCGCTGACCGTCGGGGTGAACGAATAGCATAGTCCAAACTTCGATCTCAAAGTACTGACCTGCTCGGCATAAGATACCGTAGAGAGAGAGATTGAATTACAGCCGACACATACGTTATCGAATATGGCAGTAAGCTGCGACTACTTCAAGTAGTGCCGTGCAGTGATGTTCAAGTTCCATGACTGATCGTCCCTAGTACTATAAACATCGCCTCCCTTTCTCTCTCTTTTCCGAGTGTTGTGTAGTCCGCGAAGTCGCGCACTGACTCACGCCGACTCACGCACCTCGGTTTCTGGTGAACCTGACATCGATGCAATGAGGAAACCGACGTCGTCGATTTGACGACACTGGTGAGGCTACAAAGTGAAGACCCACTGGAAGGGCCACAGGTTTGAGATTGGCTCGTCTGTGGTAAAGAGTCGGCGAGAAGAATCCATCTATCCATTAAGGAATGGTGAACGGAATTTTATGCAAGTATAAGTGCGCTCACCTTTCAACTTTCAAGGCACACTATTCCGCGACTTTCGGCCGTTGTTGAAAAAATGCACTGATCGAAATATTCGCGTTCTCTGCTGACCTAGATTGAATATGGGCGACACGACGAGACTTGGAGCATGAACTCTGATGTTCCTTTTCCATCTTAAAATCCGAAGGAATCGAAATGGCAGCACATTATCGTTATGTTTCTCTGAGCGGATCTCCAGGATTTCCGAGTGTACACCTGGGATGGAGATCACGAGGTGGATCGGACGCTGCGATGTGGAGGGGAATGAAGAGGTGGTACCTGATCCTCATAATGACCTAGCGACCCCGGAAAGCGGATCTTCCACTGTGCGTCAGTGCGGCAACTTATCACGAACCTCACCGTAATTGAACTGATTTTCGGTCGCGCCAATCCGAGATGCCGATTTGAAGGGGACCCGGCACATGACTTTATCATAAATGTGATCGTAACTCGTTACATATGTACCATAGTACGGAAGAAGCAACTCCACCGATAGGACGACCAAGTGTACATATGGCAGTATTTAAGCTATGGTACACGTCGGTACGAGTTCTTGTTTGCCCATGCCTCAGCAATGAAACGGAGCATCTCTAGGTCGTGAGCGGCCTTGATAAGTAGCCCGTCTCTGGCATCCTGTGGTCTCTGTACGTCAACATAATTTACGTTGGGTGGATATCGCAAGGAGTCTTCTACCCCCGCCCAGTCGAAGTCAATGATCATGGATTTCGTCCTATCTTTATTGACAAGGATGTTCGACTCACGTACGTCTCTATGGACCAGCTCCCGAGCATGCAGTGTCTCATGTCATCCCATATTGATCTAGGGAGCCACTCAGTGTCGGGCAAGCCGGCCAATAAATCGTAGTCAACCAGATCGTCCATGACCACCATGTACCAGCCGCCAGGGAGAACTTCGAATCCTTGCAATTTGGGCGCGAACCCTAGCTTTGCACAGTGCAGGTGGGCCCCCTTGGAATAACGTTTTGTGAATTTGATGCAGATCGGAACTGCATGGTCCCCTTCCAGTCTACCGAAAAAGACGCGCCTCTTCCGTTATCGGCCTCGACCAGCTGCTTCGTATAACGGATAGTTTGCGTACTTCCATCTTCAAGAGATTCGAACTTTGTGTAATACGGAAACAGCTCATCCCCAGACTGGTGCTCTTTCACAACACCATTCTTGGAGTATGTCTTTAGCCTTCTGAGAGCCTTGCGAAACGCCGCCATGTGACGTGCCACAGTAAGCTCGAATTGCGCGTCGGTGGAATGATAGTGGAATGCCAGAGGCGTGGAAAGGACTTGTACGACAAGCCATACATTCCATACTGCACCGGCGAGCACTATGTATGGCCCTGGAGTCTTTCGTTTGTCAACACCACCGACTACGTTAAAAATAATACGCACCAAAGACTAGCAGAAGAAGACAAGGAAAGGGAACCTTCGATCTTTTGGGTGCGTACACCTTCGTTGCCTCCAAGTAGTACCAGACAGCTTGCATATATGGCTCCGACTGTGTGGTTCCTACCTTGTTCTTGAATTCGCCAATCAGGTAGGGAGGAAAGTCTGGTGATCGACAAAGAGGCCGGCGTCCATCTCATAACGTTGCTCCGTTCCGATCTTTTTGAGGATATCGAGGTCGATGTGGAACAGTTGAAACACCCTTTCAATCGCTCTTAGACGCGATTTTTCGTCATCGTCGACAATGGCAGCTGTCAGTGCTCTAGCGAATTGATTATCTTCTTCTGTCATTGTTATCGTTCCGGTGCGACAGTCGTCTTCAAACTGGCCGAACACCGAATGCAGCAGAGTTACAGGAATGATCGCTTCGGGGCCACGAGGGCGACCACAGGGTATCTGCATTTTTTTCTTGCTTTGGGTGTCAAGCCGTGCAGCAGGTTTTGAACTATCAGATGGTGAATTCTTCTTTCGAGAATCACGGTCTTGAATAAAGTCAGCTCGCGCCGTTGCGATCGAGTCCACTCCTCCAAAGCTGGTGTGCGAGAACGGGGCAGGATTCGTCGACCCTGTCACGCGGAAACCAAAAAAGTGCCAGTAAGACGATAGAGGTAACTTACTGATACTGGCGGAAACTTCGGCAACAACACGTAAAGTGGAGACGACTGGTATGTACACCGAGGAAATTGAGCGTCAAAGCGCCTTCTTTGAGCAATTCCCCGTCATCCGTCTTGTTGAGACACTCTTGGAGCTCGTTCTCATCTCCCGACATCATGTATAAGCATATAAGATGGTTGGCCAGGTTCCTGAGATTCGGTTGGGCGTCCTTGTATAAATCGATCAACACCTTCCCCGGTTGGATCGAGATTGGAAAACTGTCGTTGAGTGTCAGGCCTCGTAACCAACAATAGGTTGTCGATGGCGTATCTGAAGAGCAAGAACCACAATCAATTGCGAGGGTCCGCTTGGATTGTCGTTGCTACGTACCCACTATGATATGGATGCTAGGTCTGGGTGGCTGCTTCGGGAATACCTCTGATAGCTCATCATCATACACCAAGAGTCCCGCATGCTCCGAGAGGATGAGTTTGGTCAGATTCTCTTTATAAGGTCTGGGTATGGGATCCTTGGGTTTGTAGAGAGTGACAGCGCGTGCACCCACGTCACGAAAAGCTGGTTCCTCGTTCTTGATAGCCATTTGAAGATCAGCGACGGTCTCTGTTTTTGAGATCTTGACCTGGAAGTCACTTCCAGGATCTACAGAACGGATCGAGGGTGAGGAGATCCATGGTGGCACGAACGAATGGTTCACTGAGTCTGAACGAACGGACAACAACTTTACATAAGCTGATCAAAATGTGAGTCAGCACCAGAGTTTATTCGCTGAGCCTCAGTGGAACCTTTACAGCATTTGGCCGTGTAGTATACATATGTAATGGGGTCAGCTTGGGTGAAAGCAATACCAGTCCGGCTAATGGATATGGCAATGATACTAAATGGTACTGGTGTGCAAACGATCAGACATTAGGTTCGTCATCATTCATCAATTTCATTTCAACAGTGTCCTTGACCACGGTGCCTCGAGGTAACCTTGGTATCGTCGTCCCGATGGATAGTGGCTAGCGAGAAAATCTGCAAAAGCTCCCCCCCCACTGGCAAGAACCGCTTGATCAGGGGGCTTCGACAACCAGTGGGAACGGGCGGCAGCACTAGTACAGCGAATAGCAGTTCTCGCGAGCATCGGGGATGGTTGACCACGTGTAGAGGGTGCAAAGCGGTAGACCAAGAAACTCACTGGTCAAGCTTCAAGGAAACTCCGACTTGACCGAGAGAAACCAGTACGTACGGTCGATGGTCACGACATCCCACACGCCGCACGGAGGGCCAATTCCACCAAGGCTGGGCCGTGCTGTATCCGTGCAGAGATCGTGAGTTCAGTCATCAGTGGTAGACATAATGAATCCGAGAAATTATGAGCATTCATTTCCGTCCTGACTCCCAAAGGTTCAACATGGCAACGCATCGGCGGATATTGCGGCACGTTACATTCAATGTTAAGTTACGAATACGAACCATTTTGAGAGGCTGTTTCGTTGGACTTGGTATCAACTACACACCACCAATAGCCTCCGGGTCAACGGTTACTATGATGTGTTCCTGGCAGTCGTTGCACAAGGGAACCACTTTGACGTTTAAAGAGATTAAGGTTGGTACTGCAGCGAGAATGATAGACAATGAGCGCCATTGGGTACCAAGAGGCCGTCGGGAAGTGCCGGTACGAGTGCGGTGTCAATGGCACGGAGTGACAAAGTGGAGGAAAGTTTTCAGTCAGCTGGACGTCATGCATGTGACCGTAAAGAAGTTCGCAAGATGTGAGAGGGGAAGTAAAAGAATTCCTGATCATTAAATGATTAAATGATTAAAAGGTCGTGAATAAGCCGTCTGACAAGGCCATCAAAGTGTCGTGTTGAACAAGTTCAAAGGAGATCCCTCTTAAAAAAGTCTGAACAATATTAGGCCACATACCAACTAAAAGCAGGAAGAAGAAAAGGAGGAAGCAAGACAGACAAAAGACAAACCAAGTATCGCATCCTTCGCAAAGAAACTTATATCAGAGAACGAGAACGCAAGAAGATCGATATAATATCGAGCTCGAAACAAGATTATTTGATGCAAAAGTAGAACAGAAGTCCACGCCTGCCAGCAGTAACGATCACGTCCTCCACTCACCGATCATGTTTTACGGATCCATCGACCAAAGCCCACCCTGCGAAGCACCGCAGCACACAGGGCGAATGAGATCAAAACGATACTGCACGAGGTGCGTGCTAACGACAAACCACCGTTTTTCCTTACTTTTACAGGCGAGCTCGGGCCATTTCTGATTTTTCCTGCAGCTCGGCATGGAGTACTATCGTGTCCCTCAGCAGGAGTGTGTCCATCCGGGTGGTCGTACGGAAACACCCATCCCATCGCCTTCGCAATGATCGCGCGCGCAATGTCTGCCAAAGTGCAACCTTCGAGTGTGTCCCTGTGCCTTGGTCGTTTCACTGTCTCTATCATCTCGGTGGCCTCCGATCGCCGTCGCCTTAATTCATTTGTAGACGTATGCTGAGAGGACTGAGCCTGCGCTAACATTGCCTCCTGCCTGGATGTGTTCGCTTCGAGCTCCTCCAAACGCGCTCTGAACACGTCCATCTGGGCACGTGTCGCCGCGATAGACTCCTCAAGCACTCGGAGTCCGCCATCCGAGTCGTCCTGATCTCGATCTCGCAGATATGAACTCCTTCTCGCTGATGGGGCATCCTCGTTCGTCGGGCCACGAGTCTGACACTCATCTTCATCACCCTGGTTCATCGGTACGCCATCGCCATCTCCATCAGCTGCGGATGCAGTACTGGTGAATATCGCAGTGACAACCCGCTTTTGAGCGTTTGCGTTCTTACTTCTACTTCCAGTGCCCGTACCCGCCCGAAGACCTGGCCCGTTTGATTTAATGGAGCTGCCACTAGCTAGCTGACCCTTGTTTGAACGATGAAACACGTCCGGTCCCTGAACCAAAAGGGAAGACCTGTCTGGATCTGGACTCGCGCCAGCAGGAATCCGTTTTACGGTCTCACCCAGACCAAAGTCAGTCTCCCATGCGCGTGCACCTGTCAGCGGGATACCAGATGATGATGCCAACAGTTCTTCAATGGTAGGTTCCTCCTCGACATCCTCTACGGCCTTATGCGGGTATATGCGAGTATATGGAGGGGACGGAGCCATTGCAGAGGGTTCCTGGTCAACAGGTGCGGAATTCATGATCGGTGTTAAATCATTCGTTGCCTCGTCATGTGTAGCGAATGGGAAGTCGGATTTGGACTCTAGCAAACGTTCTGCGTTCAAAGTGGATCGGAACTCTGGATCAATCTCGTTTTCAGATTCGGTGTCACTCGTAGACATGAACCCTTGTCCTTCTTCGGCCGAGCATTCACTCCCGCTCCCGCTCGTCCGTTCCCACGTTTCGACTAGGCCTTTGACTCTGCCTCTGCGACGCATGCGCATGCGCGCGAGGTCCCTGTACCGCTCTGCCGAAGCATCTGAGACCGAGTTGGAGCGGTATAATGTCATGGCCGGGGAGGGAGGGAAGGTACATTCGTCTGCACTGGTGGGGCTGTCAAGGAGCAAATGGATATTGTCAAGCGAGATGGAAGCATTTCGGATGCTACCCAACGGGGTGAGAGGGCAAGCAAATCTGGAATAAACATCGTTTGAGTTGTCCGAGATCTCACGAGAGTGATAGGAGTCGACGTAGATGCGCCCACGGAGAACCTCGGCACGAAGGGTGCGGGAACAGTCTAGAAGCTGAACGCGTTGTACATCAGAAAGAGAAGTGCTATGCATGTGCAGATAGGATCAGTGAGGAGGGCCATGCAGTGATGAAACTAGAAACGTACTCTGCAAGATCTGCATGTGTGAGCCGCAGTAATTCCCGACCTGTAAGGTTGCGTGCGCGGACACACTCAAGTATGTGTACAAGGTCGGAGTCGTCTGATCTGGGTGACGTGCTGAGATAGGCTATGAGTTCATCTGCGTTCCATTCCTTTGGATTTGGAGGCAGGCCCGCGCTGACGAAACCGGAGTCTTGTTCGAGGCGATGCGTCGTGACAGTGGGTGCGGTGGCGCTGCTGGGCATGGTCCCTGCTCTCCGCGTACGTTGGGGGAAATTGGGCTTGTGTGGAGATTTGAACGACATTGATGTGCTGTCTGGCGGGGTTGGTAAAGGATCTGGAACGACTTGCACGCCATTGCCGGCCTCTCCCTCGAGGGACGACAAGGAAGAGGTGTGACGGTGGCGCTCGGGGGTTAAAGGGACATAATGGTGCCTGGTATGATGGGCGGTGTTCGGCGACGAGGTGGAACGGGACAGCAAGGCAGTTGAGGTGGTTTTGATGGCGTACGGGTGAGCGTTTGGCTGGACCTTTGGGTGGGACATGACATAAGAGTGGTAGTTCTAATTCTTACGTAAACTCCGTTGAGAACCTGCTGGTCAATTATTTCTTCCGATAGACAAACGGGAGCCTCTCGCCTTTATCCATGGTCCCTTGCGCGAAAAATGTCTACAGATAGGCTTGTGGGGTTCAAATGTTTTCAATCTCATCTCCGTCGAATCTTGCCAAAGTCGCCCGAAATGGCTGTATCGCGACAGCGGCCATATCATAACATCTGAAGACTCACTCTACGAGTTTTGAGGATGTGGTTTGCGAGAAGCTCATGTTTGAAACGCAATGGAACATACTAGTACCATTTCGGACCCTACCAGATTATGGACGCAGGGCATTGAAGAGCCCAAGATCACCGAGTCGGCGCCACGGCTCGCACACATTCATCCGACGCACCCATCTTTCCATCTTGAGTTTAGAGACTGTTGTAGGGAACGTTCGACCCCGCTACTAGTACGCCTCACTCACCGAAACATGTTATTGTTACCCGAGTTTCATGGTACTGCACTCGCATATTCCGTGCATGGGTTTCCTTGATTGGTGATGTCGGAGATGGCGCCGCCCTCCAAGTCTGGAGTGCCTCGACCAACCTTCCGGGACTCGTTCTTTAGGTATACTCCCACGGACTCACAGAGGGCAACAAGTTGCCGGGCTTGTGCTCATTCGAATACTAGCATTCTGTTGTCCCCATGCAGCATCAAATCGGTTAACTGGATCTGCTAAGTTTTCTGCCACAGACAGCTATTGATATATCCCTGTTTCGGAATTGGTGCCGTTGTTAATGCCTTTCCGTAATTCGGCGGCACGAATTTCTCCGTTTCGTTTAATATACATTTACAGTCCCTTGACAGATACTCTACCCAACAATGGACGGCATTCTCTCGTCTTTGTCGACATCATCAGTTCAATCAAATTTTGACCAAGAATCGGTATGTCTAGAATTTTTCCTTTGATCTGTTGGTTGATCTCAAGATGGCACTAGGTATTACTCGAGCCATACGCATACATTACATCTGTTCCTGGAAAAGGATTTCGCAATCACCTAATCCAGGCCTTTAACCACTGGCTTCGAGTACCACCAGCTCAATTGGATGGGATTGTTCATGTAGTTGAGCTTCTACACAACGCGAGCCTCTTGTGAGTGTGATCCCCTCCCCTCCATTTTTTTAAATTTATTGTCCCGATACCTATTCATTTTCTTACAGAATTGACGATATCGAAGATGACTCAGAGTTAAGGAGAGGAAAGCCAGGTACGACGGCTGACAGCTCTGAATGCTATTTTTTCTTTTACGATCTGTGTTCGCAATAGTCGCCCACAAGATATTTGGTGTACCACAAACTATCAACTCGGCAAACTACATCTATTTCCACGCTTACACAGAGGTCCTTAGGATCGCTTGCCAAGCCCAACCCGACGAGCTCTCCAATTCTGGCATTCGTTTTATTCAAATCCTCAATGGTGTGTTGGTCTCTCGACCGGAATCGTGTTGTTCTTACCGAGACGTAATCGGTTACTAGACGAAATGCTAGCTTTACACCGTGGCCAGGGCTGGGACCTGTTTTGGCGTGACCAGCTTCAGTGTCCTACGGAGGATGAGTATGTGCAGATGGTGAAGGACAGTATGTGCTTATCAACAGGATGTCGAAGTCGGGTGACTCATCCAATTTGCAGAAACAGGGGGACAATTGCGGATCGCGGTGAGATTGATGATGGAGTGCGCCACCACTGAAATTGACCCCCAGTGAGTCGTGTATCATGAAATTTAGTTAGTCTGACTTTTACAAATCACCTTAGGGACTATCTCATCCTCACCAACTTGTTGGGAGTCTGGTTCCAGATTCGGGATGATTACATGAATTTGCGAAGTGAGAGGGTGGGTAGACCTCAGGCTTCGATGCCGTTCGATGGTTTGCTCACTTATCCTTCAGTACACGGATCAAAAGGGGTTCGCTGAAGATCTTTCGGAGGGCAAATTCTCCTTTCCAATTATCCACGGTATCAGGGCAAAACCTGACAGCAAGTACATAATGAGTATGAACTACGTCAGTATAGCGTCCGTTGAACCTACTGATTTGCAATAGATATCTTGCATAGGAAGCCCAAGGATCAGACACTCAAACAAGGCGCCATCTTGTATCTTGAGGAAGTCACACGCTCGTTCGAATACACCATCGGCATATTGAGCTCGTTGGAAGCACAACTGCACATTGAGATAATTAAACTTGGTGGGAATCCGGTGCTGGAAGCAATGATCCACAAGTTGGCAACTAAAGACAGCTAGAGGTGGTAGTTAATGTTCATCACGGTCTTCCCATGTTGTCCTACATTTGTACATTTCCGAGATGTTATCTGCGTTTTTAAGATGCGACTGAGGAACAGATTAGTTGGTGTTTAATGCACCGACTGTAAAATCATTGATAAACTATGAATGCGATGAACCGGAAATCATGTGTGTAGATATATATGTACAAATGTCTGCAATCTCTGGAAATTCAGTGCAAGGGTATGATGAAAGGAAAGGGCCACCACCACAGCTAGCAGAACAGATAAGAAAAACAGAAGGTAGAAAACTGATACGAGCCATCATGGTACATGAGCATTCTAATCACAACTCATCCACAAACTGACTCTCTATGGGCGCTGGTCCAGGTGCACCCAGAGATTCTTCAGTGGGACCTTCTGCGCTATACCCTCCTTCATTGCGCTCCACACGTGCATGGCGTCTGTTCGTCGGGCCGCTATTCGAACCAGTGAAAGGTCTGCGGTCGACGAAACGTTGGTCCCGGCGGCCTGGTGCCATTTCGAGCTGACGATTCATGCTCGTCGTATGATACCCATTCGTTCGTCCATTCGGGCTGTACTGCTCGTAGCCGCGATCTAGTGGGATCGACTTATTTTCTAGCTGGGTCAAATAAGAGCGGTCGATCAATCGTAAGAATCATGCAATAGATATTCAGAGGTATGTAGCACTTACCGCATATCCGTTTCTTCCAACAGTCGCTCCCGAATTTCTTCCAGAATGTGAATATAAGGGCAATTCGCACTCATCACCGACAACAGCATCCTGATAAATATCACCATCTTCATCCTCCTCTTCGATACTCGATCCTTGGTCTTCATCCTCCTCTTCCCCATCGCTAACATAACCGACGGAACGCACGGCCGCTTGGACTGGCCCTCCACGATCCATCTGCTCGCTAGCAACCAGATATCTTGCACAGAGCATCCTGATATCGTTCCACCATTCCATCATGTCCTCACGACTTCGTGCCCTGAAACTCCATGCATGCTGACCGCTCGCAATCAATTTAAAGCTTCCTGTGTGCGCGCCAGTGCCATCTTTCTTCTCTTCTATGTAAAACTGATGAGATCTAGAAGAGGAAGACGATGGAGGGCCAAGTGTGCAGACAGGAAGAAAGAGGGAAAATATGGGAAGATGACTTCCAATGCGGTCCGTATCAGAAGACACGTACTCGTGAAGAAAGCCAGCGGGTGTGAGAACGTAATACGCCTCGCTGTAAGTTCGCGTGAAACGTTTCTTGCGCTCGAGCAAGCCAGTATGTACGGCGAAGACGCTGGGATCGTCTTTTGAAGGGTATATGATTGTCTCTGGGTTTCTTAATGGCGTCTCCGGATCAAGGAGATGATCTGAACGGGCGGAAAAGGATATCCATTCCCGATCAGGGGAGAGGGAAGACATAGCTTCCCCGAGGACGTGCCATGTATCTTGGACGGAGGATGACATGCGGGAATTCCATTCGTCGTAAGTCTGCCAGGCAGACTGGATAGCACGAACAATCCCTTCTTCGAAATGCGCAGAGTTCTGCTGCATGATTATTATAGATTTCTGGAGCGCGTTTTCTTCGTGTACTTGTTTCTGAAGTTGACGAGAAACAGTAACGTTCGCAACGTATCTAACAAAAGTTAGTGGTTGACCAAATAAATAGTGTAAAACATACGGATCCGATTTAGCGGTAATGCTCATCGGTGTATTCTTGAAGATGCTTATACTGGTGGCAAGATCCCCGATCGCTTTGGTGGAGAGCTCACGCTCTTTAGCAACACTCGTAGCGAGCTTTCCAGTGTCGTTTTGAACATTCTATGGAAATTCCAGGAAAAACACACAGAAAATGTGATCAATGTCTTACCTTGATATGGGCTTTGATCTCCGCTCTGAGCTTCTGAAGATGCTGTACAATGGAGCTGTCAATGGTGCGTCCGAGGTTGGCGTGCTGGTCCGCAATGACTCTCGTTTTGTCCCGGATGCTATAAAATACATCCTGAAGCACCATAAGTTTGAGTCATGGTATAAAGTGAGGTAAAATTATACTTGAAGACCAAACTCTCCGAGGAATTGGTTGCCTGCTCTAAAAGGTACTTGTATGACGGCCCTGAGCTTGGTATATTCCCGCGCAATGTTGTTTTGAATATCTGCCAGGCCTTCGAAATAAGCAATGAGTTGCTTCACGATAGCTTTCCAAGCCACGAAGCGCTCAATGAGCACGTCGGAGGGTCTGAGGTCTTGAGGTGCCACGTTCTTCTTAATGAGTGACTGGGAACGAGATAATGTACTTCCATGTTTCGACGCGCGTGAAACCGACGTCGCGCGGGATATCGACGCTGTTTCGTTGTAGTTCATCGTCGCCGCTCTTCGAGGTGAGCCCGCTAACCTGCCACTCGCGTGCCGACGTCATGACAATGTGACGTGCATGTCACGTTTTATCACGTGACTGTTTAGCCACCACGTCACTTCCGTAGCTAACTTGCTTCGCACCACCGTCGTACTCTTTCTCTTCTCATTGCAAACATGAACGCTGGCGTACAAAATATTATGATCTCCCTCGGGGCGATGCAAAGTATGTCATTTCTCATTCTTTTCTTCGGATAGTCGGTTTACCTCCCAATGTGCTCCAGTTGCTCGCAAAATCCCGTTCGATGACCCGGCCATTCTAAACTACGTTCGAATCGGTTATGTTCTTAGCCAGCTCGTCATCGTTGGCACATACCTTTATGTCTCCTATAAGGTCTTTTCTCCATGTTTTTCTCCCGAACCCGCAAGTCCAACTGACACACGTCATCATCTAGGTTAAGCAGAAGAACGATCAGACAGTGCTCAAATATGGTTTGTCGTCTGCTCTCTTGGTCTTTCGACCTTTCGTCTAAATTTTCATTTCAGTCGACAGCCCCAATCCATTGGTCAGCAAATTACAACCTTTCAACCGTTTTTTTTCTTACCCCTTCTTAGTCGTCTGACTCTGGTGGACTCGTCACGACCACCGTAAAGGACTATGATCTTTCAGAGACTTCAAAACTCGTGTGTATACCATTTGTTGGATTACCTCTCCGCGCTTATCCACAGCCCCAGTTACGTGGCGCGTACTTTGGGGTAGCAATGATGGCCTTCTTCCATCTCTACATGAAGTACACTCAACCGCTCTTCATCCAAGCTCTCATGGGTTTGAAGAACCTGTATGATGCGAAAGTTGTTGCTATCCATGTTCTTGGGAAACCCGCAGAGGGTGACCTTAAAAGACCTTTCAAGGCCGCCTCTATGTTCGGTGGTACGTACATCGTAATGCCTTGCATACACCCATCTGAGCTACTTCTACGCAGCCGCCGCTGGACCACAAACCGATGCCGCATCTATCGCAGAAGCAGAGAAAAAGGTCGGTGCCAAGAAGGAAGAATAGACTATCCATGTACCGTGTTCTTGTCTTGCTTGCGCAGGTGGATGTCATGCAGGAGTTGCATCAGTATCTTTCATATATCTATTCGTATAATCTGATATCCTGGCAGTTTGACCACTTTCTAAGATGTGTGAACTTCCATGCAGGTTAGTCAATGAATTAAATTACAACTTACATGATAGTTGGGACATGAAGCCTTGTAATTGGGATCATAGATAAGATACTCTGGTTTGTGTGCACATGGAAGTGAGTACATGCACAATTGTTCAACCATAATCTAGTACGAGGCATTTCACCAGTGTTTGGGCCTTCAGCCCAAATGATCCTAGTTTGCTGTGAAGGTCTTTATGCTAGTTTTAAGTGAAGGGTTTTATTCTAGTTTTTTGTGAAGGGTTTTATCTTAGTTGGCTAGTTTGTAGTGTTGAAGAGTTTTATGCTAGTGTTTAGTTCTGTGCTTTTAGTATTTTGTATAGTCAGTAGTATGGTCAATAATGTGGTCAGTTATTAAATTTATATTTTAGTATCTGACATTTACTATAACATACTGTAGATCACATTCACACATTGTCATTGTTATAAAGCCAGTTATTTGAGTTCTATGTATAATGTACATGATATTTACAGTTGCAATCCTCTAAATATTTCTGTCCATACTACATTGGTTGTCTTGGTATTTCTTTGATCCTGAGGGAATAGTACTTTGATGTTTCTAGAATGTGTACATCTTGAAAGAGCCACATAGAGTTGTCCATGAGAAAATACAAGATTGGAAAGATTTAGTCCAACATGATTGACAGTTTGACCTTGAAACTTGTTGATGGTTGTTACACTTGGTCCGGGTAGGAACAAGTGTAGCCTTGAGAAGAAGGTCTTGGGACAAGAGAGACAAGGGCAAGGAGTCTTGAGGACCAAGTGATCAAGACAACGAAGGGTCAAGGGGACTAAGGAAGTCTTGAGGATCGAAGGGATCAAGACAACAAAGTTCTTCAAGGGTTAAGGGATCAAAGACATGGTTCTGAAAGCGACAAAGACAACCTATAAAGCTTGGATAGAGCTTAAGGGTTGAAGTGTCCTTTCAAGTGCAGGACGAAGTCACACAGAGGGTTCAAGGGACAAAGGATATATTTGCCAAGACATATCTAGGGGGATACTTGAGGAGGTCAAGGTTAGGGAAAATAGAGGCAATGGAAATCACTTATAAGTAGGAAAAAGGAACAATAGGAACGAAGATGATTGGTCAATAAAGTGGTGCCATAGAACTCTATGGAATATGATGGAAGGTGTAGGTAATCCGCAGTAAGGAACAATATGAAGCTGTGGATGACTAAGTGTACATGGAAACAATGAGGAACTTGTGGATGGAAGAAAAGAGAATGGAGAAAAGAAACAAAGGGTCTGTACAAATCATAACAATGGTCATTGCATAGGCCAGATGGACAGGGAATTGCAATCTATGAAATGGGACAGGGAAATCTTCAAGACCAGAATCCAGAGCCATTCTTGGTATAAAGACTATG
>JBBPME010000163.1:0-44963 GCA_038090155.1 Rossbeevera pachydermis
CTTAGGGATCCCAAGTCACCGCGTTCGAACCACGCCTTGACTGTTTCTTTTTCTATGATGACTATACCTATCCTTCACTCCGTTTACTCCTTGTCCTAGTCATCATTACCTCTATCCGCTTATTCCCTTTTACTTATACACCTGTCCTACTCCCGTAGTCCCTAAGCTAGATCTCCTCTGTACTTCACTGTACCTCGTCCCCTGCAATCTAGCCCCTTCCTTGTCAACCCTTCAGTGGGAAGTCTCCTTGAAAGTCCTCGTCCTACTTCTGAAGTGGACGCTCTCGACTTGTAATCCTCCATTTGATTGGATTACCTTCGTCTCGACATACGATCGAGCGATACCTGCGGTCGTCACCCTCGACGACACCTTTGTCTCTCGTTGCGACATTTGATCGTAATGTTACCTTCGTCCTTGTCACTGTCACTCTGACGGTATCCTTGTTCCCCCGCGTTTTCAGAGGCTATGCTCGTTCCTACCCAGACCAAGCGTAACAATGTCACCATTTTTGTTGGTAGATTGGTCGACATTTCATACTGGGATGGATTGGGGGAGGCGTTCTTTGGGAAGGTTGTGTTTATTGACAAAGTGCCAATCTATGCAGGAGACATCGGCTCCAGAGTCAATGAGGGCGAAGGTGCTGACATCTTTGAGATCACGAGTAGGGATGACAAGGTGAAGGGGAATATGCATGGATTTCATTCGTCTATCAGCTACAAGTACATTGGTTTGAGATATGGAGGGGACCTGCATCAGGGAGGACCTCCACTTTAAAAACCCGAAAGAGATACTCGGGAAATGGTGGATTCTTCTTCATCCTCAGTCTTCTAGAGGGACAAGATGGGGGGTTCTTCTTCGACTCTTTGAACTTTCCTTTCGAAGGGTTTGGTCGAGGGGAAGGTGGGACAGGTGGTGGCTGAATGGCCACTCTTGTGACATCTAAAGCAGAGCTTGTGTTTGATGCATTGCTTCTTTTCTTGGGGGGTGAGCTTTGGAATGCGAATAGCATCGACATCCATTGCATTGGGGTCTTTCTCCATTCTGGTGGAGGAACCATGGTGGTATGGAACATAGGAGGGGGTGGAAGTCTTCTTGTTGCGACTAGCAACATTGTCTGCTCGGTTCCATTGAGTCTGGAAGTGGATGGCTTTTGAGTACCAAGCTGTGATAGTGGTGGGAGGGGTGTCCATCGAGTAGATGTGACGCATGAGAGAGGAGGTGAGTCCTGTGGAGAAATATCCAATCAGGACATTGTCAGAAGAGATGCCACTGAGGGCAACTCAGTTCTGGAATTCTGAGATATAGGTGGTGAGGGAGGTGTCCTTGGTCATCCTGGTTGATGAGAGCCAGGCAATAGCATCAGCCTTGGTGTCTAGGTGGACGAAGGCTGTGTTGAACTTGGTGACAAGTTTAGCCATAGTTCTGAGGGAGGGGGGGTTGGCTTCGAGAGCCTTGGTTCTGAAGGTGGATGCCCAGGTGAGGGCTGATCCTTTAGTCATGTAGAAGAGAGCATAGGCGACCCTCTTTGATTCAGTGTCATAGACAGCTTCATTGACTAGAAGGTACATTCTAACAGCGTTGATAAATGTTTGGGCTTTAGTGGAGGAGCCATTGAAGGCCTTGGGTGCTCCCAATTGGAGCTCAGTGTTTCTGGAAGTGGTGGACATCACAGGAGGTGTTGGTGGGGGGCTGGGTGAGGAGGTTTGAGACACAGGTGGAGTTCCTTGGTCTGAGTCTGAGGCAGAGGGGGCGTGAATGCATCGTCTGGGAATTGGAGAAGCAGGAGGTGGGTCTGGAGGAGCAGAGGGTCCTCTCCTAGGTCTGAGGGGGTTGAATGACGAAATGGTGGGGCACTACAAACAACGGTAGGCTCAAAGTTTAAACCTTGACCTTTTGTTACACTTGGTCCAGATAGGAACAAGTGTAGCCTCGAGAAGAAGGTCTTGGAGTCAAGGAACAAAGGCTGGGGGAGTCTTGAGGATCGAAGGGATCAAGATGACTGAGTTCTTCAAGGGTCGAGGGATTGAAGACAAGGTTCTGAGAGCAGCAGAGACAACCTATGAAGCTAAGTTAAGAGCTTAGAGGTTGAAGCGTCCTTTCAGGTGCAGGACGAGGTCACACAGGGAGTTCAAGGAGTAAAGGATATATTCCAAGACATATCTAGAAGGATACTCGAGGAGGTCAAGGTTAGAGAAACTAAAGGCAATGTTGAGTCGCTTATAAGTAAAGAAAAGAACAATAGAAATGACTATGATTGGTCGGTAAAAGTGGTGCCATAGAATACTATGGAATATGATGGAATGAATAGGTAATCCGCAGTAATCTGCAGTAAGAAGCTGTGGATGACTAAGTGTTACACAAAAGCAGAGATAGAGAGCGAAAGAAGAAGAGAGAGAGAAAAAGAGATGGGGGTCCGTATGAATCATAACACTGGCCAGTGGAAATTCACACTTTGCAAGCACATACAGATAATGTTTGCTGTGTTGCCTACTCACCTAATGGTGCTCATATAGTCTCCAGATCAACAGACATGAGAGTGTGGGATTCAATCACTGGGCAGTGTGTACTTGCACCATATCAGATGCATACAAATCCTATTAGATGTGTGGCCTATTCTCCCAATAGGAATTACGTTGCCTCTGGCTCTGCAGACACTACTATCAGGATCTGGGATGCAATTACTGGTCAAGATGTGGCTGGTCCATTTCAGCATACAAAACCAGTTACCTCTCTTGCATACTCACCTGATGGTGAATACATTGCTGGCTCTGATGACAACTTTATTAGAGTTTGGGATATAGACTCTGAGCAATGTGTAGCAGATCAATTTCAAGGGCACACAAACTCAATATGTTGCCTTGCATATTCTCCTCATGGCAGCCATATTGTATCTTGCTCTTATGACAAGACTCTGAGGATTTTGGATGTAAACACTGGGAAGTGTATAGTGGATCCATTGCTAGGACATACCCAGGGCATCAATACTGTTTCTTATTCACCTGATGGCAATAAAGTTGCCTCTGGCTCTAATGATGAGACTATTAGAATCTGGGATTCAAATACTGGAGTGTGTGGAAGCTCCACTCATTGGCCACACTAATTCAGTGATGTCTATTGCCTATTCACCTGATGGTAGCTGCATTGTCTCAGGATCAAGAGTAGTGTTGCTGCTGAGGTGAAGTGATTCAAAGTGAATGAAGTGACCTCTTTCACTTCATGAGGTCAGATGAAGTCTATGGTATATTTGGCAATGAGATATATCTAGAAAAGTGGCCCCTGTGCATATCATATCATAGTCCTTTAGTCTCAAGTGTGAATGAGAGGTGCTCCAGTGGCATGATTAATTCACAGGGACTAGTGCTGCCACTGCAATGTTTATTCACTAATAAAACGGCACTGCATGGCACTACTACACACAACTCATTTTGCAAGCCATTACCCAATTTTCTGCTTTTTATACCACACTTTCTGTCGAGTTTTGAATAATACCTGCCAATCAAAGTGATACTATACCTCAGCAACATGTCTTCTCAGTGGTGGACTACTCAGAACCACCAGGCAGGCCTGCCAGTGGTCTAGAATTCCATCTGAAACAATTGAAGCACTACAGTTTCTCAAGTTTACTTACAAGCAGTCTTGTCTTAATTTCACTCCAGATCTAATTGCACAGGAGGTAGACTACAATATCTCTGGGTTTGTTACACAGAGAACCATAGATGAGCTCATGAAATCAGGCAATATGGACAAACTCTACCAGTTATTTGCTAATGAAGTCAAAAATGAGTAGTACTGATTAATAATCACTTACAATTGGATGGAAAGTTCCAGAACACTTCATCTGACTTTGTGAAGTGAAAGAGGTCACTTTTGTTGAATGAATATAGTTTTGTTCAACAAAAGTAGTATGTATAGTGCTAGTATTATGTAAGTGCATGTATATAGATTTGAACTCAACATCTGAGTTCTAATAGCATCTTGTACTTGGACCACTACATGCTAACTCAATCACCTAAGAACCATACCTGGTAAGCATCAGCCCTTTGTGTCTGGTCTTCCAGTGTGAGCACTGCCATATGGCACACAACACTTCATCAACTTTGTTCTCACTTTGGTTGCAATGAGGTGTATCAAAGTGTGCCAAAAATACACTTCACTTCACCTCACTTCACTTCATGGCAATGCTAATCAAGAGATAGCACTATCAGAGTCTGGAACTCAGTTACCGGGCAATGTGTGGCCAGCCCCTTTCAAGGGCATACAGGGCCAATTACCTCGGTTTGTTATTCACCTGATGGTAGCAATGTTGTCTCTGGTTCCTGGGATATAACAGTTAGAATTTGGAATGTACATACAGTATGGGTCATGATGCAAAATTTGGCTCACAGGGACATGAATCAAATGTCACCTCTGTTGTTTATTTCTAGCTCTCTTGACAGAACCATTAGGATCTGGAATGCAAGCACAGGTGAAAGTGTGGCAAATCCACTCCAGAGCTGTGGAGGAACTTATGCTGTTGCATGCTCACCTGATGAAAACTATACTGTCTCTGGCTCTGGTGATCACTCTGTTATAATTTGGAATCTCAAGAGTGGGCAATGTGTAACTGTTGGAGGGCCATTTATGGGTCACACAAACTCAGTTAACTATATTGCTTTTTCTCATGATAGCATTCACATTGCTTCTTGCTCTAGTGGCCAGACCATTGTAGTTTGGGATGTCCATTGTGGTCAATATGCAGTTGAAGATCCATTTAGAGGTCACACTGGCTGGGTTTACTCTGTTGCATATTCCCCAAATGGTTGTTGGATTGTCTCAGGTTCAAAGGACAAAACAATTAGAATGTGGAATTCAACCACTGGAGTGTGTAGCAGGTCCCTTTGAAGGGCACACAGATGCAGTTCACTCTGTTGCCTATTCACCTGATGGCAGTCAGGTTGTTTCTGGCTCCTGGGATAAAACTATCAGAGTGTGGAATCCAATCACTGGCCAATGTGTAGCAGGTCCATTTGAGGGTCATACAGATAGTATTTTATCAGTTGTCTATTCTCCTGATGGTAACTTCATTGTCTCTGGCTCTGAGGATAGGTCTATCAGGATTTGGAATGTGCATGGAAAGTGCATAGCAGGGCCATTCCAGGGGCACATAGAGAAAATCACCTCTGTTGCCTTTTCTCCTAATGGTAGTAAAATTGTATCTGGATCTGCAGATCTTTCAGTCAAAGCGTGGATATTGCAGGATCTTATTTCATTTGGTGAAATGCAGCAGCAGGATAGTGGTTGGATTGAACTTTCTGATGGTACTTATTTTTGCTGGATCCCAGCTTTAGCTAGGCATGCCTTTTATCTCCCTGTCCATGCTTTGGTTATATCTCCTAACCACATTTACAAGCTTGACTATAGCAACTTCCAGTATGGAGAGTCCTGGTGGAGATGACTTCTTTTCATTTGTCAATCATGTACTGTAATTTGGATACCATTTTTGATTTCATGTATGTAGAGTATCATGGTTATTTGTCAATACATGCACAATGTACTCCAAATTTGAATATACTGTATGTAGGAGCCTTGATTGCCTATGATAGTGTGAGTGAAATATTATCAATGAAGGCATACAGGCCCTACGGGACAAGCTCGTGAATTCACATGTGATTGTCTCATTGAGTCGGAGCAGGCCGACATGTCTCAGCATGGTAATGAGTTCACCAGGGAGGTAGAGCAAGTGACAATCGATCAGCTTTTATGTATTGTCAATGATACTAGGTACAAACCTTCACCAGCCATCATTGTTGTTCACGACGTGCAAATCGGTCTTTCACCTTGGCGCAGTAGCGAGGCTCATGGCAAGCGATGACGCCAAAGTGGGATCATGAGCAGCGATAATCATTGACACTTTCCTAAAAGAATGTGATCGACAGCAATGATGAACCAGCTAACAGCGAGAATGACTTGTTACGATGACATGTAGCGCGCAACTAGCGGCAGCCTAGCATGGTCAAGAGATCCCGTGACTACTATTTGAGACGATGGTGTCATGAATCGGATCGACGAGGAGCCCGAGGATCCATGCAGCGGGTGGTACCTATCATTCCGAGAAAGCCAGACGTCAGAGGGAGCACAACGGTGGCGGATTTCGAGGCTGTGGACGACATTACCTCTACAAGGCTCGTTTCCTTTGTCGTCAGTAGAGGCTAGACATAGAAAAGGGCGAGCAATTGGTGATTTGATAAAAGAACGATTCCGGAAGTCCGAGAAGCAGTGGCCAACGGCCAGTGTTTCTGGTATCATGCCCTCACGGTTGGTAGGCTCCTCACAAGATTGATCGTAATCAGAGGGTTTAAGTTCCAGCGTCGATCAGTGGCACGCCGCACCTCCAGATGGTTCCGGTCATCTGCTTATGTCAGCGCTAGGTCGGAACCAGGCAGCCCTGTCTCCGTGGAAAGGGACAAAGAACTCAAACTGGCCACGGCGAAGAAGCAGAAGAAGGCTAAGCAATGGTGCGGATGGTACGGAAGAAGGGGTGAAACAGCTGTGTGAGATGGGGAGTGAGTGGAACTGAGAGTAAAGACAACGGGATAAGACGAGTATCTCGAGGTTGTGGAATGGGGCAGAGCAAGCGGGGGACAAAAAGGATGGTGCAAATTGACTGTTGGTGGGTATATGCAGGCTACGGAGGAGTGAGGCGAGTACAGCAAGCCGAATTGCGACGGCGAGAGATCAATATTCAATGCCGCCAGTCGGCACTGTGCCGACTTCCCGACATAATAAACATAGCACAGCTGGAATAAATGCCCCAAGGACAGCGCGGAAAATTAGTATTACAGTACATGGCACAATGGCGCCCGCTTTAAGCATTTGAGAAGTGTAGTAACTCGAGGGGGTTCCGAGCAGAGTCTGAATCAGATCGAGTCTTCAGGGAGACATACCACACGAGCAAGACGTAAATAACACTATAATATATACCCATCGAGCATTCCGAGTCCACCTAGTTGACCAACAATGTTACGTTCGCATAATGCAAACCAGGCTGATTGAAAACCTATCACCAATCGCCCGTCAACGCCCGCTCAGAGAAAAAAAGATGGGACGAGAACCCAGCACGCACCCCAGAAAGCGCAAGCCCAACGACACCAAGGCTTGCCGGACCCGAAGGGGTCGAGTTGGGAATGGTCACAGTGAGGTTTTGGACGATATTTCCCCCCGGACCACTAGTACTTGGTGTGTAGGGAGCTTGCGTAAGGATAGTCCCAACGCCTTCGCTCGGTCCGCCTGTGGGACAGCCGGAGGTTTCAGTGCAGGTGCCAAGGAGCCCGACAACGACAGAGACCCAGTCGACATTCTCGACAAAGATCTATGTATAATGCAATGTTAACAATGAACAGACAGGTTTAAATCCAGTTTACAGGGAAGCTGAGCTGAACGGGATAGCTAGAACCCGGCGTGATCGTGGTTCCGTTAGGTGGCAAGTTGATGCCGACGGTCTGGGCCATGGCAGAAGCGGCGAAAAGTGAGAGGATGAAAGGAAGTTTGAATAAGCGCATATTGTGAATGTAGTAGGGCTACTATAGAGGGTAGACTTACTCTCCTTTATATCCTCTGGGCTCGAGGTCCGAATAATTGTTTAGTGACCGAGAGACAAAAGCTGCGCAAAGCATTACAAGTATCGTCAGCTGATGTCGCACAAATCATGATGTGTGGAGCATAGGTTTTTGGTTTTCACCGTTGGGTACAACCCCGAAAGAACTAATCCGACCGACGGAACCAAATACATACCGATGCCACCATCCCTTCGTCGATGTGGGTCCAAGCAACGAGTCAGGCTAAAACGAAGCCTGTAAGCGGTTAATTACCGCGATTACTCACATAGAATCACCGTTCTGCTGGAGAGCTAGATTAAAGGCTCTTGCTATGTTTGCTTAGCAAACGAATGGCAAAACAATGCCCAGAAGATATGAGGTGATTGGTATTGGAAATCGGTGACGGTCGGGAGCGGTATGTTTGTGCACTGCCCAGCTCCGTGACAGGTGGAGGAATCCAAAAGGGACGCTGCGGTGCCTTTTATGTCTTCCGATGTACATGAGATTAATCCACCTATCATACAAAGTACTGCATAGCGCCCTATGTATCAGAGGCAAGTATTGAAGGTCAGTCGCGACGAAAACAGGATATAAATGTACAAAGACTCACTAATTTTCTTGTTTGCATGCCCTTATCCCGTTCGTTCTCTGCCGCTGCACCGAAGACAGTGAAAAATCTTCCAACCTCTCCACCATTTGCAACCTCGGTGACATCCTCGGGGCTGCTCAGGCCACCGTCACCATTCCCTTTCCCTCTAATTGTTAAAATACTGGCCATATTCCCACAGCGGTAGCAGTAATTAGGTGCACTCCATACCGTAACGAGTGCTTCATCAAACATATACTTATAACCTTCTTGAACGAGTTGGTGAGCGCGGGCTATGAGAGTCAGGTCATTTGTGTGGTTAAACTAACGAGCTGGGGTAAGCCTGAAGGATGAATAGAAGTGAGCTGAAATATATGTACCTCCCGAGTAACATTTCCTCCGAACAACCAACCAGCACCGCGCGGACTAACAGCCCACGTATCGATGTCTTCTGGGTCTGACCACATGAGATCTGGCGAGAGGTAAGAGACAAAAAGTGCAAGAGAGAAGAAACAAACCACAGAAAGCACCCTCATGAGGAATTTCTTGTGCGCGCGACAAGACTCGTATTTGGTCTAGCGTCCGTATATCTGGCGATAGTCCACCATGTACGCAAAGTGTCTCGCCGTCGATTATCTATTTACAGGGGTCTATATGGGGGACAATTTGTAAAGCGATGGTTGGGAAAGGTACATACCGCGGCAAGATTTAGATAGTCGAAGACATTACAGCAAGCTTTCCAAACAGCAGCGCTACCGTACTTTTGTTGGCATTCGTCTGTCGCAGACAAGTTGGTAATAAGTTTCAAACCAGGAGATGCCACAGACCATAAAATCCGTAAACTTGGGTTATCTGTCGACTCTCGTGGTTTCCACGGAGTAGGGTAACTTTGTCTGGGTATCTGCAAGGGAATGAAATGGGACGACGGCAGGCCGTGACAAGAACTACTGACCGTGCTTTGAAGGCTAATAGGAGAGATACAGTCTCGAGACTATAGTGACCGCGATCCACAAAATCGCCCTGTCACCGAAACAGACGGTGTGTTGTAGGATAGAGCGATGCAACCAAGAAAGATGGCTGTTAAGCATCGAGCGCTTCACCGAAAGGGAGGCGAACGTGCCATAAATATGTAGCTCGTTTCAGGGACCTTGCCGCCCTTCCTGAGCAATTCGAGGAGGTCCCAGAACTGGCCGTGAATGTCGCCGCATATAGTTACTGGAGATGAAACGGGCTGGATGTTGGATTCTTCCATTAGAATGCACCGGACGGTGTCGCAGAGAACCTTCATGTCGGCCTCTGGGAGATGTTGGCAGGACATGAGCTGGTCTATCCATTTATCGGGGTCGTATGTCATTGTGGTCGTGCTATTAGTCGGGCAATGTGGGAATTCCTGGTTTGATTCAAGCGCTCGTCACCGAACACGACGGTCATGCAGCTGCTACGGCGTCTGCTCTCGCTGTCCGCATTCACGCTCGTCGCTCGTGCCATTCATGAGTCCGAAGTTGGCATCGTCGATTGGCACACACACCTCGTCGGCGTTCCCCTCTACGCTACTCAACTTACCAAACCCGTATTTTACCATGACATCGTGCTCACGGCCACCAGCAACAACGTCCTGGCAGCACTCAATGCCACCGATGGCAGTATAGGTTTGTTCGGTGCTGTTTTACGTGTCGGCCACCGCGACGTTGATTCTTGCAGTCTGGAGACGCATACACGACGCGCAAGATGCCATCATGGGGTTTAAAGTGCACGACGAAAGTAAGTTGCCAACTGTCACTTCGTTTGGCCTCTCGTTGATGCCACTGCAGATGTATATGCTATATCTGGACCCTCCGGGTCCACTCTGCGTATCCACGACGTGTCGACGGGCCATCTCATTCGCGAAAAGCGACTGTATAGCCCTGAAGAAGGCAAGAAACACGACCCACCTACACTCGGTATCGCGTTGGCGCCTGTCCGTGCTGAGAGTGGAAACCAAGCTGTTGTCCTCACGAATGGGGACACCGTTCGATGCATACATTCCAGTACAGGAGAAACCGTATGGCAGTGGAGGTCTGAGGACCAGGGGTGGGTGCAAAAAAACCTACGTACAAATCTTGCCTGACCTGATATTCCTAGTTCGCTCGTGATGTATACCCACATACATCCAGATACCCATAGCTCGACCCTCTACGTCGTTGGCTTCGCAAAGTCTGTCAAGTCATACACGCTGCATGTCACCACACTCGATTTGGCGACAGGCGAGGTCATTGCTACTGCTAACATACCAGCTAACATAGCGAATGCGTTGACCGATTTCCTTGTATTGGGTCCTTCCCGCGCGGGCTCTTCCTCCCTGACAAATGCTGACGACTTTGGTCCTTCACTGGTCTGGCTTTCGCCTTCGTCGACCGAATCAAAAGCTCCCCTGTCTCTCTTCTCAGCACCGCTCTCACCTTCTCTTAAGGGTAAAGTTTTGACTGTTCCCAAAGCATCGTACAAGTACATCCAAGACGTCGACCTTTCAGGACGTGGTTTGTTCATGGCTTTCCAGGAGAATGGCACGGCAGAGGTCATGGGCTATGAAAGTGGCGGATCGGCAGTGAGAGCAATGTGGGGCTTTGGTGATGTGGTCAGTCGTGTTCTCGATTTAGGTTGATAGTGCAAATCATGGGTTGAGCCAACCGCATGCAGACACCAACCGCAGCCACCACGGGTTCCCATTTTGCCGGTGCGCTAAATGGGGGTGAAAAGATGCATATAGGGAGAGTGGCTTGGTCTAACGTTCATAACGTGAGTGTCGTTGGCTTACTTTGAACGTGATTCAAACAAGCGATCCAAACACAGCAAGTGATCCATCAAGTTTTCGAAGCAGACCTAGAGGAAGGCACGGGCAAGACAATAGGCTTCACATTTCCCTTCGAAACGAAAGAGCATGGAATAATCAAACATGTGCGTGTTCGTTCGTTGTCCATATACTTGCCACTGAAACGTATATTTACTTGTTCAGGTCGCCTTCTTGCCCTCTTCTCACATCTCCACATCCACGAATGAAATTTCCCATAGACTTCTCCTGGTTACATCTACAGGATCTCTCCAACTCTGGAATCGCAATGTCCTTCAGTGGGTACGCGAAGAATCTCTTGCAACAGTGCAGACTGCTACCATGATCGAACTCCCTCCTGCGAGAGAGGTGGTGGAAGGTAGCTCAGGAGTTGGCGGAAAGAGCGAAAGCTTTTGGAACAAGATTACGAGACAGATCGAGGATACGAAGGTGCGTTTACGCCACTACCACCTCAGACCCGTTAATCATTGCCTTGATGCTTTCATACTTAGAACTTGCCTCGCTACCTCGTCCACTTTGTTACGCGATTCGTGACCGGTTCATATGCCTCACTATCGTCTCCCATTTCTCCAGCTCCTGCACCATTTGCGCCGACCACACCCTATCTCGTTCCTAACCGATCTCCTGATTTGTCTGCATCGCTTGTCCGTGATCCTTTTTCTTTCCGTCAGCTGCTTATCACTACGACGGCGCACGGAAAACTGTTTGCACTGGATACTTCGACGGGTGCAATTGTGTGGAGTCGCATTTTAGGGCTTGGTTGGGCAAACAGTGTTGGTGGGAGGATCATTCCTGTCAGGGCCTTCGTGACCCGCCGGACTGAGGGAGCGGAGGATGGTCTTGCCATTGTGTTGGTCACTCAGAGAGTGGCTGATAACGTGCGTGCCTAATACCTGCGTCGTTTCTGCCGTGGCTTTTCGTTTTCATTAACTCGGAAGTTGGACAGACATTAGTGGACACTGTCATCTTCCACTTCGATCCACTGACGGGAGAGGACATCAAGATCGTTGTATCCTCGGATAGCGAAACTGAAAACCCGAACATCGATGTCAAAGGTACCGATGGCAGATGGGTCAGCTCTTTGGAAGGCGTGGACGCGATCGCTGGTCCATTGGTAGATGTATTCCTTTTGCCAGATGGCAAGGGTACGATCGGAATGTTGGACGAGTTCTTGCAGGTCAGTCTGCCTGTGTTTCCCGCCGACTCCTATTCAATCCACAGCTAGGTTCAACTTTATCCTGACACCCTTGACACACGGGCCTCCCTGACATCAATGGCTCCGCAAATACACCTCGCGCTACGAGCTGGCAATCAACTGCTCGGTCACCAGCTGGGTGTGAATGAAGAACTGTCTTTCTTCCACGTGGCTTTCCCGACGTGGAGTGTATCCTTTGGTGATGACAACGAAGTTGTTTCGATCACCAAGAATTCTCACAAGGGCCGTGAAGTGGCAAGTGTAGGAAGGGTTAAAGGGGACAGGAGCACACTGTACAAGTATCTCAATCCCCATTTGAGTGTGGTGATCTCTGCACCCTCGCGCGCATCCGTGCCCCCATCGACTTCTATACGTTCATGCGGCCTACACGTGATCGACACGGTTAAGGGCACTGTGCTGTACTATGTCTCGTTGCCAGTCGTGGATGGTAAATGTGACATCAAGGCCGTGCTCGATGAAAACTGGCTAGTGTATTCGTATTACGACGATAGTACGGAGGCTGGGAGTGTAAAAGGACATCGGGTCGTTTCCGTAGAGATGTACGAAGGATATGGACCCGACGAAAAGATTTCGAGGTGCGTGTGTATTCGATACGTGCAGGGTGGTAGTATCGATACTGACGACAAACAACAAACGTGGTGCTGTCAACAGTTCGGACATTTCCTCGTACTCGAACAGGACGACCGAATTTTCGGTATACGAGCAGGCATTCTTGATCCCGCATGCCATCACTGCTCTTTCGACAATGACCACGAAGTTCGGAGTGTCAACCAAAGACATAATAAGTGAGTGACCGTTGCATTCTCCTGGCCTGGGTGTTCCTCATGCCTCGTCTTATGTAGTATCGAGTCAGAAAAATAGTGTTCATTCTATTCCACGTCGCCTACTGAACCCGCGCCGGCCGAAACGAAAACCGACGAGCGAAGAAGCAGAGGAAATGTTGATACAATACGATCCAGTACTGCCTGACGATGGGCGGTCAGTGTTGTCCCACAACTACGAGGTGCGTTTCTTCGCCGTGGCATTTTTCAAGATGGACGAATTGGTTGACCACCTGGAATAGATGACCGGCGTGCGTCAGATCATCACTGCACCGTCATTGCTAGAATCGACGACACTGGTGCTCGTGGTGGGAACGGACTTGTTCTTCACGCGTGTTGCAACGTCAGGCACATTCGACGTACTATCCGAAAACTTTAATAAGGTACAACTGGTGTTGACAGTGGTCGGGCTTGGGCTGGCGATTGCGATAACGAGGCCGATGGTAAGGCGGAAGAAGTTGAGGGAGCGGTGGTATCAATGAACTACTTGCAAGGGGCGACATCACTAAGACCGTCACGTTGTAGGTGGCCTCCGACGTTGATAGATCTATATTATTAAACAATGCCATCATGTGGCCAATCTTCCTAGAGTCCACGGCCTCGGAAATGGTATTTGCACTAATCACGTCGTGCTCCGAGGATTGACTGGCCAGAGTATGTACGTACGGGCGTCCGACGTTTGAGCAAGATTTCAGTGGCGTTCTTCTCGGCATGGTACGGTGTTCTTTGGCCTCACTCGGATCCATGGATGCACGGATAGGATAGAAGGCGATATCATTCGTGCTTGTACATGTCATGCATCCATGATTGTCCTCTGCATAGTTTCTTTTATCCAACAAGATGCGGTTTTCTCCCACTGCATACACTGGTATCTTAATACCGAATCCGCAATTGGCTTCCATCAAATTCAAAAGGAGGCATACAAGTGCTACTAGTACATAGTGCAGCAAGCATCGCAGGGTGGGGCCGAACTAAGATTGACCAGTCAGTCGCTTGTGGTCTTTGAACACGATGTTCGGTTAAGGCTGTGGTTTCCACGCGCTATATAGTTTAATATGCTTAACGTCATCACACCTTCCAGTCAAACTTGCCACTGCCACCCCACACTGGCACACTGCGCAGAAGCGCCGATCGCAACGGCCTGGTTGTCTTCTTCTGTTTCAGGTCAGCGCTGCGCGACGATGTTACCGGAGGAATACTACGTGCCCGCGTGGTGCTAACGTGTCCCAATTTGAATGTAAGCCAGTTTAGGTGTGTCAGAACATTGCACGAATTGTTGCGGTTGATCGTATGGGACAAAGACTCGGATGCGTTGACGGGTTGCTCTCGGATCAAATCTAGGTACGCGGCCATTTCTAGTTGGCGAAGTGAAGTGCAGCGGCAAGACGAGCTTGAAGGAGGAGTCATGGGCGCGGACAAACGTACTAACGCCGGAAGCCAAGTCCACCCGAGCTCTCGGACATTCTGCACTCCGCATTCGAACCTGCTCCAAGTACGATTGGCCAGCAGCGGATTTGACTAACCAAAACGCTGTAAGCCCCTTTTGGAATAGGATAAATGATGGTGGGTGTGTGAACCGGAGCAGGACGGAAAGATCTCAAAAATGCGAGGAACGAGCGATACTGATGGCGGACTGCAACTTGTCAGGCGGCTACGCGATACCCTTCATTTCAATCGCCCAAACACCCCTCCGAACATGCTAGGGAGACAACAACCGCAAAATGATGAGAACTTAGGTGGTCGGACTCGGAAGGACCGGAGAGCCGGCGAACAAGAGACGAAGGACGACCAATCTTACTTGACGTACTCCGGCCACGTTCAGCGGGACATAGGGAACCGGATAAAGATTGATGGTCAAGGCAAGGTTTTGTCGATCTCATTCCTCGTAGACGGGAAGCATATTGTAGGCAATGGTGGTGGTGGGAAGATCCGGCTCTGGCAGGTGGAAGATGGCCAGGAGGTGGCGACACCTATGAACGCGGCCACGGAGGTCTACGACGTCGCGGTGTCACCAGACGGGCGGTGGGTCGTGAGTGGGACAGATGCCGGCTGGGTGACGGTATGGAACGGACAGGGGCGCGAAAAGGTGACCGAGTTCAGAGGACATAGCGATCGAGTGTTGGTGGTGGACGTCTCAGCGGATGGGACGAGGATCGCGACAGGCTCGCGGGACAACACACTCTCTGTCTGGTCGCCTGCATCTGGCAAGCGACTACTCGGTCCTTTGCAACACGATTATTTCGTCGTCGCAGCCAAGTTCTCCCCCGACGGGCATCGAATCGCTACAGCCACCTGGGACCGTACATCTATTCGAATATATGATTCTCAGACGGGTATCCTGCTCGTTGACATACCTATCCAGGTGAACGCGGAATTTGGTCAGTCTCTCGCCTGGAAAAGTGATAGTATGCAGCTATATGCCCTCTCAAAGGATGGCGAAATACACTGCCTCGACGCGAACACGGGGAGAGCGCTCCTGGGATGGTCAATTCACAGCAGTAAGGATCCCAGATGCATCGCCCTGTCGAGGGATGGCGCGTTCATCGCATCGTCGGGCGATTCCTCCGTATCTTTCTGGGATACTACGACGCACAAGCAAGTCGGATTCACCATCCAGCATTCGGACACCATCCGGTGCATGGCCATCTCAGCAGACGGCCACCTTGCAATGAGTGGGGGTAGGGCGATTACCCTCGAAAGTGCCAATGACGTTCTTCCCGCAACACACGTCGAGAACGTACGTGCACTTGTATAATTCGTGTAATGTGACGACCTAACAACGATCGATTCGCTGACTGTGACAGATGAACCGTGAGCGTGTACAGGAATCAAACATGAAGGCTGACATGGCCGAACTCGAAGACACAGTCAAGTCACTTCGTACACAGCTTGATCTACCAAGTGCGTCCGTTCCTGACCTGACATACAATCCATTGAACGTTTATCCGTGCCTACCAGACAATGAGCTGGCGCAACTCAGGTTGACCGTCCAGGAGCTCCGACGTGATCTCTCCGCGGCGTCCCACCGTCCAGCAAGTTCAATAACTCTAACAAGTGAGAAGGAAGATAACCGAGTCATTGGTTCTCTCGCGAAGATGGTCCAACAACTCCGCCAGGAAAAGGAGACTCTCACCCATATCCTTCACGCGCACGAGCAGAAATACCAATGCGAAGTCTTATATGCGCAAGGTCGGACGATAGACGCTGCGTTGGCTCTTCTTGATATGGTGGACAGCATGACGGAACAACTGAAGGCCAACCACTTGTTCGTGGAGTGGCTTCCTGGTGAGGTCTTTCGGCTATTGGGTGTTTGAAGTTCCCTAACTCAATACCTATCGCCATCAGATTTTACGAACCAATGTTCATCCAAATTGGAGGTCATCGGAGACGATGCGTTTAACGTTGAGAAATACGACGAGGCGATCACGGCATACGGTACCATCCTCTCGCTTGGTTCGTCGAGCCCGAACAACGTGCTGCTCAAGTGGACGAGCATGATGGTCATCCACGACTCGGCCAGCAAGGCGTTGCATGCTGCGACCAAGGTGCGTATACTTGTTCTTGCCTTGCTCAATTTTCTGAAGCCATACTCCTTCATTCAGTTCAAGCTCCCCAAATACATGATCTACCATGCGATCTGTGACGTACTCGAGCAGGATGGTCGTGTTACGGATGCAATAGCGTGTTTCAGGCAAATGCAGGGTGAGTTAGGGAGTCGTCTGGACGAGCAGGCGCAGTGGGAGCTTGGTGAGTGAAAACCCGGCATGGAACTCGTCTCCACCAAGGGTGATTGACGTTTATGCCTCTTTCTGGACGATAGGTTTTCAACGGCGGTGTGCAGAGAAGCTGGAGAAGCTCGGCGACGGGGAGATGGAGAAGTCGAACTTCGACAAGGCGGTAGAACATTTTATGAGCATACTATCACTCGATGGAGTGGACCAGACGGACGTGCTAATCAAGTGGAGTAAAGCGCAGGTGATGGTTGGTTTATGAAGCCAGGCGCGGGCCTTTTGGCCCAGGGGTTAGGCTTCCAGGTGAAGTCTCACGAAAGGCAGTGATGGTGACCAATGTATCTTTGCCCTGTTGTTGAAGGACGCTGTGGATCTACTGGTTTCGTCATGTATACCCTACCTTGAACTATTTGCATGGAGCAATCTAGTGGATGATACGAGTGTGAGGGATGCGTTAAAGACGACCAATGCGCTGAATTCGCCCTCCCGTTCCCTCGCCCTAGCTGAGTGCGCACTTGCGGATACTGTATGCTATACACGTTGCCGAGTGCGAGCGCTTCGCACCCATTGGCTCGCTTTCCAGTCATCGCCTGCACATCCACATGGCTATCTCGCCCTTGTTGTGCGCAAAGACACACTCCTTCAGTGGATGTGACGATGAATGAAACAAGCGAAATAGTTATCACCTCCAATATCATTCGTTAGCACGAATCTCCTAGAATATCCGCGTATATTGTGAGCACAGAAAGACACGGAAAGGTAGCGGGCAGGCCACTGTACACTTCCGAGTCAGGTCCTGTTGAGGCCGTGGTCTTGCGAGGTAGCTTCGCTATTAAGTCGAGGATCCTTTGATCGACTTGGAATGATTCTACATTTTCATCAGCTTGAACGCCTTGATTAGTCCAAATTGTTTCCGAGTCCGGGTCAGACTTGAACTATCACGATGTCCCTCCTCGAGTGGTCCAGTGAGTCCAAAATATGTCCTTACTACGTCACCTTGAGATGTTTACCATCTCTTACTATTCAGCCCCCGAGCGACGGAGAGTCGACCAGGTCTTGACTCCCATACCAAACGAGATTTACCTTCACATCTTTGAATCGATCGCCTCGCCCGATGAACGCCTACCACCAGAAGAACTCAAGACATTTCACAACCTTTCTCGTGTTTGCAAGTTTTTTGCCAACGTCTGCCTTCCCCACGTATTCGAGTCCATAGAACTTTCTGGCTCCATTTCCCGCAGTGGCGCTCTCACACACAAGGCATCCCTTGGATCTATGCTATGCACACAGATTTCAGAGAAACAACCTCTCGCGCTCACGCTTGCTCAGGCAGTAAAGGCGTGTCATTGGACAAACCCGCTGGTCCGCGGCACTGACTCATGGGCGGCTGATCCATTGATTTTGAAGAAGTACATCTCTGCAACGATGCCCATGAAGAACATCCGGGAGCTCCACTTCTCAAACCTTGTTGTGGAAAGGGATCACTGGAATATTATCACAGCACTACCGTCGTTCACAGAGCTGTCATTCCTTACGTGCCAGATTGACGACCCCCCTCCAGTTGATCCAGATGTCATGCTGAAAGTATCTCGACTCAGCGTGGTTGGCTGTGATGATGGGTTTCTGTACCCCCTCGAGGCCGTTGATTTGGAGTGCTTGCGCCACCTTACAATGGACTTCGGTTTTCTGGATGAAACCTGGTTTTACGACGGGGAGGGCTGGCTACGCGATTCTGCCATCACGGAACTGCGCTTCCATGTTGGCGGGGAGGAAGTACTCGAGGACATATACTTCTCGTTTGATCATGTCCCTAGGCGGATGCCACGATCTCTCGAGGTACTATGTTTCATCGTTAAAGTTCCAGCTGTTTACGAAAACGTTATATCCGTCTTGGCGGGCCTGCTGGCTTTTTCTGCGTGGAAGGATCTTTCTTCATTACGCTCGTACACAGTGCGAATGGTAGATGGGACGACGATCACGGACGTAAGTCAATGCATGCCCCTTATTTAGTGTCTCACA
This sequence comes from Rossbeevera pachydermis, assembly GCA_038090155.1. NCBI lineage: Eukaryota > Fungi > Basidiomycota > Agaricomycetes > Boletales > Boletaceae > Leccinum > Leccinum pachyderme. The sequence goes on from JBBPME010000163.1 coordinate 18,775, forward strand.
ATCACTAAATCACTTGTCGTTTCCCCTCTTTGTAGAGGCTTTCCCAATCTATAACTCGTATGTATCTCCGTATGTGTAAAATGATCGCTGAAGCGTTTTTTTTCTTCATTATGTGACGGTCCAGATAATCTGCCTGGCTTTCAACGTATCCTTTGCGACAAGTTCAAATCCGATCACAGTAATCTCAGGCATGTAGATTTTTTCGGAGTCGTGTTCCGTTTGGTGGACGGGGAGTGGTCAAAAGCCGCATCGTAGTGCAGGACACAGGCTAGCATGTACGATCATCTAAATACTTCTCCAATTTCTTCCCCTTTATTATTATCATACCCTTCTGTATGCGGAGCTTGTCGAAGCAAGAAATTCGACCATGCGGTCGACCGGTATGTAACGACACACAACTTACTTGATATTTGCCTTCGACCAAATTCTCCTTCGAGTTGGGGAATTATTCCACCAGATTTGCTTGGTCTGTGTCACTTTCAACTGACCGACAACTGCTCGGGGCGAGTCCGAAGCCTCAGAGGGAAACCAGTAACTCGGATGGTCCGCAAAGGCTGTGGCAGTTGTACCGATGCCTATCTAACATTCGTCCAACTTCAACGGCTATTCCCTATATGGCGTACAAAGGAATACGGCTAATACAGGCTCCAGCGCCCATCAGCTGTTACACAAAAATGTTTGAAAAGTAACGCTTCACGCCTTCTGCGCCGTGCACGATCGCACCGACCACTCCGTCCGGCCTGATCACTACCACTTTTATTTCCCCTTCCGGCGCCAAGTACGCACGATAAGCGTGTCCCTCACTGTCCACAATGACTGCGGCGGCGGCAGAAATGTCATCTCCCGCCGGTTGCTCCGATGCAACACCAGCCGGTGTTTCGCTCCCCCGGGGCAGAACGACCAGCGATCGAACGACTGCATCCCCAGGGGCACCCTCAACAGCTGGAGTGCACATTTGCAGCGCTTCCAACACGTCCCTCGTCGTCGACGCGTCCGGAGCGAATACCAGCGCCGTGTGGTAGCTCGTGTCGAATATGTCGAACAGCCTCGTCTCCCTCTTGTCCTCGCCTTGGTGAATAACACCACTGCCGACGACGTGCACCAACCCGGGAGCGTTCGGAGCCCTATCCCCGGCGACTAACACCTCCTCGTCCAACACCCCATACGCGCTCACCGACCCTTCCTCCTCCGCGCGGGCCGTGTACTCATCCAGTACGACCGGACTCGCCCGGCAATTCACTCCAAGCATGTTCATCCGCCGCTCGCGCCGCATCCCGCTCTCCATCGTCGGTGCTTTGGCTACTTTGTTGAGGATCTGCGTCGTGAGGTTCAGCATCTCCGCGACGACCGGCAGGCGTTCTGCAGTGTACGATTCTAGAAGTGTAGCGGGGGAGAGGCCTTTGTGTACCAGGGCAATTTTCCAGGAGAGGTTAGCCTATCGGGGGGAAAGGACGAAGGTGGGAGGTTTTAGTATACACTGATGAGATAATGTTTTGTGTTTGTTAGAACACGTACAGCATCTTGGACGGAGGTGTTCAGACCTTGACCCCCCATTGGACTGTGGACGCTGACAGAGCGAGTTAAACGAAATTACTTGAGAGAATACTCATGCACATACTGGGCCGCGTCTACAATGTGCAAATTCATGGCACGTGTTCATCGTAACACATGACAGAGTGAATCACAGTTAGGCTCACCTCCGGAGACAAAGACTCGCCCGACACCGAACTGGTTCACCATCCTGATGTTGGGCCTGTGTTACACACGGACAGAGAGGCATAAACGAACCGTTCGAATAGTACCAGCTGGCCTCGAGAAAGACATTTGAGGGACAGAGGGGGGGGAGGGCTTACCGAAACTCTGAGAGAAAGACGACCTTGCGAACCTTGATCTCGCACCCGATCAGCTGCGACATGCGTTCAAACAAGAGCTTCTGGTCCGCAACTAGCTGCTTTGTCTCATGATTCCTCAGTCCAAAGAAGATCCGGAAACCATCGGGGCCAACGTCGTCCGAGGGAATAAAATTGAGTCTGTGTACGCATAAGATATGAGGTGAGGAGAAGGGACAGAGGGACACACAGATCGGTAGATCGCTCTCCGAAAAAGTGCCAGTGCTGAAGCGGTGTGACATGAGTGATTGACGAAAATTCCCCACACGAAAGCAAAGAATGTTACCTTGCGATCGATCCCTTCGATCTCTAGACAGAGATCTCCAACAATAACACTCATGTTCTCGTTGATCTCGCCGAAAAACGTCAGCCCCAGTTGTTTCCGGGTGACTCCTAGGAAAAAGAAAGGTTTTCGATCACCCCGGAGGGATGGTCCGAAGTGCCAACCACGCACCTTTAGCACCGTCTGCCCCAATGAGATACGAAGCCTCGAACGTCTCTGAAATCTCTTCTCCGTCTTTCCTCTTGACAAGCTTTGCGAGTACGCGCTCGCCGTCGTCTCCGAACGATACGAGTTCCGTTCCCATTTCAACTGAATGTCCGTATTTTTCGAGATGAGAACGCAAGATGGCTTCTAATGCCGGCTGGCCAAGGAACATCGCATTGTTCTGTCATTCATTTCAGAAACTGGGCGCACATGGGAGGAAAAAAAAAAGATGGCTCACATAAGGGATCGAGGGTGTCGCGTCGTTGAGTTCCATCATCCTAAACGTTTTGGTGATCTCGCGCGTGCCGGGCTTGTATTCTCGCAAAGGTGGCATATCCCAGGCTCTCTGGTGAATTTCTGGCACGCGGAGGAAGTGGAATGCTTCAATGGTGCGAGGCTATCAACGATCGAGAGTGGATGTCGATGTTCATACACGCCAAATGATCAGTCGGACAGGGATTAAACTTTTATTTGTCAAGACGCACCCAAAGTACGTGAGCGCGCTGAGCGATGGGGTAGCTGGGTGCCTTGTCGATGATCCGGACGGGAACGCCATTCTGCAGCAACACGAGCGCGGCGACGAGCCCACTTGGCCCACCACCAGCCTATCATGCGAAATCTCTTTAGCGTCCTCGACAGCGTCTAAAATCAATGTGACCTACCACGAGCACAGGCGCAGCGGAGGGTGCCATGAGAACAAAAGTTGATAAAGAATTGATGGGAGGGATCAAAATCCACCGAGCTTGCGATTTATGTACTGAGTGACCGACTCTACGGTCACTCTACTCATCCGAATGGCACTGGCCAGCTAGCACAGCTCGGATGATGGTTTGTGGGACGCACCTTGCCTTAATTCCAGTCATTTAAACGGTTTCCTGATGGTATCAGTATCGCCACTGGTTTCTTGATGCGCCACACGTACTTACGAAGCGAGGGTGACTTGGCCCGGTGATTGCCGATACGTTTTATACTAGCGAAAGCTACGATACAAGGCAATAGTATCAGTGTGCATAGCATCATAGACTCGGAGATCCTGTCTGCTCGGAGAAGATCGAAAAGTCGGACAATGAAAGTGGTTATTTACTGTACATATCCGACTAATATAAACTCGGTGTCATCCTTCATGATGCATCATGTAGTACACTCTTCCCCCAAATCCCTCTCCTTTGATTCCCGGCTACCCTCCGAATCCCGGGGACGGCTCAAACAGCGCCGTTGAACGACTACAAATTTCTTCCGTAACCCACATGATGCGTACTGCAATAATACGTTGAGCCATCGCCCTCAGCCTCAGACCAGTTAGGCCGGGCAACGTACGTACATACAGTCTAGTGTCGGCGATATCAAAACGTTCCGACATTAGTCCAAACGCACAAATGACATAACTTCGTTTACAGACGACACGCGACGCCCAATCATATCTCATTGTTTCCAATAATTTTTCCCGTAGTTTAAAAATAGCTCTTGTCCCTTTTTGATTGGTTTTGCTGCTCAGCCCCCCAATCACGGTGAGTCTGTGGCAACAAGCAACGATCGAGAATACTCACACGTAAAAAATCCAAGCTGGTGCTCGCCCACGACCATTACCTCTATATATTTCATTCGATTAAAAAGTCTCCGTCCGCAAACCACAGAGAGAAAACACGCACGCATCGCCACCACGTTACAGCGTTTACGTGCATGGTTCAAGAACCGGGTCGAATTTCCAAGTCGCGCCGCATCAAATATCGGTAACCGAGCATCCGAGTCATCGTTTTCTGGCATGACTTCAAAGAGATAATTCAGGTCCACAAATTTGGCGACTTCACTGTTGGTAGAAGACATCGTTCATTTAAAAGAAAAGAAAAGAAAAGGCCACGGACGTCATTGGAGCTGCGAGCTCATGTTCTAGTATGTGGCCGGTGTAGGCTAGGACCGCACGGGGCTGAGCTCGCGATACGTGGGTTGTACGAAACGCGCGCCACTCACTGCCCAGAAATGTGTTTGATTTCATATCATGGCTTGCAAAGGCCCCCCAGCCGTACTTTCCGCGTTTGACTTCGATCGGCTGTCATAGCCGAGCCCCACGGTGAGCACTCAATGCCGAAAAAGAAAAAAAAAGTCTACTATGCCTTGCTTGGAACCGCATTACGCAGCATTCGCGAGTTGTCGCACGGTCTCCCAGTATGACCTGCGCAGCGTGCCCCAATGTCAATACATACTGAAAAAGCAAACGGTTTGTTATCCTCACCTCTACGATTCCGATTCCGATTTGTTTGTTTTAGTAAGCGCCGATGCTTCATCATAGCTTACTCACCCTGCATCGCAATTGACACATATCCCCGGAACACATTCCCTTTGATTTTTAGCGCACCAGCACGACGTATTCGAGCATCTCCCGTTGATACAGTGACAACCTTCCCATTGTCTTTCGCCTGTGGCAAATCATTGGTCCCATTCGGATAACGAGAGAGGAAACCGCACTCACATTTCACACCACACCTACATGCGAGCGTACAATGCTGACTCTTTTCATAACAAGGACAGTGGTTCCCCGTGCAGTCGTCGGCGTGGGCACATCCTCCCAGCCTAAAAGACGACAAGCATCGGCACAATCACGACGAAAGAAAGAAAAAAACCCTTACGCTGAGGTAAAAATGGACTGATCGACTGTTTGTTTGTTTGTTTGAATCCCCACGCAAAAACAACACAAGGCTCACCAAACTTGAGTTTATTCTTTCTTCTTGGGTGTTGTTGACCGCCCTCCCGCTCGTCTTCAGCGTCCGCGGAGAGGATGGTGTTGTCGGGGAACAGTTGCAGTCTTTGCACGAACACCTATACTATCTCAGTCCACGAACAACAGGAGACGAGGTTGGATTCTCGCCTGTTTACATGGTTTCAAACAAATGACGGCCAGCTGACAGGGAAACAAGTCCGGCGCGATGCCTAGCACGGTCTCGAGCGCGTCTGAGGAACTTGCATGTCCAGACGTGGTGGGCGAAGGAGGCAGTGTTTCCTGGGCAGCAGAGAATGTCAACACGCCGAGCCTAGCATACATATACATGAATACACGCGCCATAAACCGATCGAAATCGGCTATATGCCTGAAACAATCCGGACCGCACGGCATCCCTTCGGACAAGATCATCGCGTGCCCTGTTAGCTGGGGCTTTGCAGACGGAATATGAGTGCTCGTGTGCATTCCCCCTTTTGGTGTGTGCGTTATTTCTATCGTGAATTCAAACGGAAGCAGGGAAACACACCGTGCGTCCCACAGAGACCGTGCAGGCAGTTGATACTCGGACAAAACACGCGGAGGTGAGAGGTTAGTCGTTGTCTCAGATCGTCCGGCTCGGGCGCATACACTGATTGGACATCCTGTAAGGCGGGATGCTGAAATCGGAATTCGCCCGGCCAGTTCAGCGGATCTCTGTGTGGATGTTCGCACGGACGGACGCGAACCCAGAGACGCGCAGCGGGGAACGCACCTTTGAGAGTGGTCCCACAACAGACCGACGTTGTGTGTGAGACGACACTTCTTGTTGTCAAACAGGCGCATGCGGTCCACGTCCCGCGTGTCAACGTCATACAGGACCTGCAACCGCCGAATAGTCTCCATCCGAATCACTTCCACTACGTCCTGTCAAAAGGTTTGCGTTCCTCCCTCGCAGCAACTCACCGTCAGGATCAAACGCCCTCTCCCACTCCAACCTCTCGAAGTTTGCCTGGAACTGCTCCGTCGGAAAGCGCGGATCGTCAGCGTGCGGCGCAAAGGCGAGCGCGAGCTGGTCCGTCCCGTCTCTCGTGGACACGAACTGGGTCGCGAATGCACTGTGGTCCGCCACGGACATGCTCCGCCACGAGGGTGCGCAGGACTCGTAGCGCGGGAGGGGAGGGAAGCCATGGGGGGAATCCTCGCGGGCGTCGAGTGTGGCTACGAGGGGGATGTCGATGCGTGTTTTCACCCGGAGCTCGCTAGTGCCCTGTGCTGTCCCTGAGACGTAGTGGGTGACAGATATCTGGAACGTCTCGTTGGTGCCACTCGTACGACCATCGACACAGTTGGATTCGACAGCGATGAGCTTGGCAACTGCCTGTCGCGCGGCGCGCATGACCCTGCGCGAGGGCGGCATCGCGTGCGTCGACGCGACCTCACGAAGCATCTCTGTGCAGTAGGGCGATTCCCAGTCGTAAAACTCGGTCCAGACATCTTTGTATACTGTACGACCAAGAGCCACAAGCTCTGACGCCGATCTATGTGTGCTCTGTTCGCGTGTGGGCGGAGGAGAAGCGTCTGGTTCGGTGCGGTCGATGAATGGCATAACTCTAACACGCACGGAAGTAAAACGTCGACGCGATCGATCGATTGCACAGCCACTCGACGATCAGCCATGCCGCATTTCTCGGACACGCTTGATGCCCGTACATATGTCCTCCTCGTCCGGCGCCTTCTTCTCCCCAACCCATTCCCGGATCCACGCCCTCAGCGCATCATATTCGGTCCTCGGAGAATCAGACCCACCATCGCGCCATCCATCCTCAAACATCGGCCCGCGCAGACCGACTTCCATCCAAAACACGAGTGCCACTGAAAGCGTGTCCGTCTTAGGCACCACGCCCAATGCACGCATCCACACCAACAACTCTGGGATCTCCTCTGCCCGCGACGATAACCCAAGCAGAGCGATGTATGTCGCAAAGGTGCTCTCAGAGGGCACCACTGTCGGAAGCGGTGGTCCCAGCGGCCCATCTTCATCTCGTGCCAGTCCCGGGCGTTCCGCACCCAGGGGCGTCGGACCAGCAGGCAAGAATTGATCCGGAGGCCCCGAAAATACGCGCGCGAATTCCTGGAAAATACTGTCCCCACCCCTGGCCCGTGCATCTGTTACGCCTGATCGCCCGCTTGCCCTGCGGAGTGCTGGCCAGTTGCCAAAGATCATGCCTCTGAATATGGACCTCGCGACCTCCGTCGAACGACGGCCAGTCCAAATGCCGACTACTGAGGGTGGAGATGGTGTTTGGAGGAGCGTGTAGAGACGAGCGACCAGATCTGTCCGAGACTGTTTGAGTGGAAGTGTTTGGGTTTCAGCGTCGTGTCGTTTTTTGAAGAGCGTGTTGTCGACCATGTACCAGCTCATGGCTCCCTTGAAGCTATCTCCGTCCATCTTCGATGCCTGGATCGCTGCCTTGAGGAGTATGCGGAGCATGAGGTTGGTGTGTGGGACGGAATAGAGAGGGGTGAGATGAGCCCAGAGGTAAAAGACGGCATCTGGACGACGGATGCGGACAAAGGCACTAAAAAGAGTGTGGATTGGGTGGACCTTGAGGAAGGGAGAGTTGGAAGTGTTCTCTGTGTCCTTCTGGACAGCCTCTTCGAGGAGACAGAGGGCCTCTTCTGCACGTCCTGAGCGAACGAGGACATCGATGCCGACACAGAGGGCCTTTCTGTCTATCCTCATTTCAGGATCTTTGTCGCGTAGGGCGATTACCTCATGGACGAATTGGTCCCAAAGCGACTCTGCATCTTGAAGGGCGTTCCTCCAGAGCAAGCCTTGTATGAGTACGGTATAAGTTGCCCTTGTAGGCTTATATGCGTTCGTTCCGTCCTTTGTGGCATTGAAAAGATCGAGGAGAGAGCTTGCAGGGAGAGTGCGATCTCGTGCGGCAGCGTGGAGAGCAGTTGTCCAGTCATAGATATCTATGTTTGACTTGGGAGCGGATGGGGAGTGACGAGACTTTTGGAGATCGAGTTCGAGCAGACGGTGAAAGTATTGGAATGCGGAGTGACGGTCGTCACGCATGGCCCTGAGGTAGTGGGTGTTTGCCTCGTGGGCTGTTCCTGTGAGGTCGTGGGTGTCATACGGCGGAGGGATGCCATCCTTAATACAGCTAGACCTGATGGTGTGGAGACAGTGTGCGCTAGACTGAACTCTGCCGAGGGAGGCATAAGCTCTGAGCCAAGCCTGAGTGGGAGCAGAGGGTCCGCGACGACGGAGATAGTCGAGCAAACGGGGTGAACGAAAGTTGTCGCTGATGAGGACTCGCTCTGTGTTTGGCCAGAGAATTAGCTGTCTTGACTCCATCAACTCGAGCAGGTCGAGTGCGACATCTGCGGCGACCTTGGAACGGTCGAAGAGGGCGATTGCCTGCAGGAGCGAATTAAAGTAAAAGGAGCCATGTGATTGGCTCGGAGGTATGTATGACGTAAGCGGGCGGAGAAGCGACACGAGGGAGTAAAAGGCGAGGGAATGTGCGGCGAGGACGAGCAGGGGAAGAGCGTGGGAAGAACTGATTAGCGGTGCGAGGTCGTAGAGAACACTGTGCGCGTCTGAAGGGGAAGAGACTCTGTGCGATGCGAGTGCGAGCACGAGCCAGGAAGGTGGTGTCTTCGGTGATGACAAGAGCGGGACGGCACGGTCGAGGGTGGGCGCGTGTAGGACGTGTGACCAGCGAGACCACTCGTCGGGATTGACGGCGTCGTTGGGTCTGAGGAGGGCGGCGACGGGCCAGGCGGGATCGGATGTGGTCCGATGTGCGACGTTGGCGAAGGCGATCAGTCGTTTTTGCAGTGACCGTTGCATGACAGCCACAATCACAACACGACCAAGCAAAGACGCACCCGGCATTCACGCTCCGCCGCTTTTGCCTCTCTGCCTGCTCACCACCACCACACCGTCGTCCTCATCCACAAAATGCCTCGCATTCTCTTCGTTAGCGGTTTTCATCCTTCGACTCGTGCACGCGACCTCGCCTTCGAGTTCGAGCGGTACATCTCTTCTTTTCTCTCTTTTTTCCCGCTTTTTTTCATGCAACCCAAGCAGCTACGGCCCTCTCGTTCGCTGCGACGTACCGGCACCACGCAACCCCCATGCCAGCTCAAACCCGTGAGTGTCACCCAAATTTCGCTTCCAACCCCTTGCCCTATCCAGTCGACGCGTGCCTTCTACGAACGAGGCCGTCACAAAACGATTCGATCGCGAGCGAGTCCTCACCTCGAGAATGTGTCCTCGTCGATATCGATCCTCCATCTCGCGCGTTCGTCGTCGTCGTTCGCTGCCCACCCTTTGCGATACCTGCGAGTTGCGCGCACAAAGCATCTTCGACTCGTTTCATTCGTCCCGATTTGTCGCTCTTTCGAATCTTACCCAATTCGTCTTCGATCCATCGCTCAACCTCGCGTCTCGTAGCTATGCTTTCGTCGAGTTCCGCAGCCAGCGCGACGCAGAAGACGCCTATCACGACATGTGAGCTCCCTACCGCACCCTCCCCCATCTCTCCCCCTCAATCACTTTCAAAGGCATGGAAGGTACTTTGAAGGATCTCGCCTGGGCATACAGGTTCGTTCCCTCCTTCGTCCCTCTACTTTACTCATTCCTTTTCAGTGGGCCAAGAATCCTCCCTCCTCGGTCTGGCGCTACGACAGGCGTTCTCCCCCTCCCCACCGCCACCGCGACCGTTCACGCAGTCCCCGTCGCCGTTCAGATAACCGCGACGATCGTGATTCTCGAACAAACGGGGCAGAAAAGGACAAGGACAAGGACTACCCCGACAGGGACCGCGATACAAGAGACAGAAGGAGACGCAGCAGGTCCCCTGACAGAAGGCGCTCTCCCTCTCCTGCAGACAGGAAAAAGAGCGAGGACAAGGACCGCGCTGCCAGGAGCCCTCCTCCCGCAGAGGACACTAAAAAAGACGCTGATGATCGCGAGAGGGACAGAGCTCCCGCGCAAACCCCACCTTATGACCACTGATCCAGAGTAGCGTCGATCGATTCGTATTCTTTTTTTTTGTCCCCCTTTGATTTCTTTTGATACACGAGCGTGTCGTAAATACTTATACATACCTTGCTTTCGAATGATATCGTCTGCACAGCCATAATAATAATTTCTTGTTACCCAACGCCCATCATGCAGCCCCAACGTCGCAAACGATTGCCGACCATCGACGACCTTAAGGTACCACGACAGTACGAGTGCGAGAACGCTAGCCTGACACCAATCTAGGTCAAGCTTTGCTACATTTGTCGAGAGGAAGAGCAGCACGATGGTGTGTTGGCAACGGCCACTTTCTCTGATCGTCCTAATTGTACCAGCCCCAGGAACTCCTCCTCGCGCCTGGACACACCCGTGCACCTGCACCCTCATCGCACACGAAGCATGTCTCTTGCGCTGGATCCAGTCTTCCCAAGCCACCCGCGGCCCACGCGCGTCGAATGCTCTCAAGTGTCCCCAGTGCGGCACCCCCTACGAGCTCACCAGCTCGAACCCGTGGCTCCTCCGCTGGCTCGACATGGGCAACATGGGGCTCTCCATGATAGGCAGGGTTGTCAGCGTCGGTAGCCTCACCGTCGTTGTCATCAGTCTCGGCACCGGTACGTCTCGTGCCTGATTTCATTCACTATTTCTGAGCCGCTCGTTGGCCATAGGACTGTATATACTCAGCACCGCGTACGGCGCCTACGCCGTGCGTGAGTTTCTCGGACCCGAGTGAGCAACGCCCTTTCCTCCCTCCAATCCCCGTCTCATTGACGCCCTTGCCTTGTAGAATGTTCGAGATACTCCTCACCGACGACCCGTCCGATTGGCCCTGGCACAGCTTCATCAACCTCCCTCTGATCCCGCTCGCTCTCATCTTTTCTAGGCTCCCTCTGAAATCTAACGTGACTCCGCTCGTGCCCCTATTGCTCGCGTGGCCGACCAGCGCGCCTGTCTCGGGAGAGGCGCTCAACAGGCTCGGGATTGCAGCTGGGACAATGACGACCGCGTTGCCGACCGGCGTACCGTCGGGCAGGGATCTATTTCCCCTGCTTCCGCATTGGCCACCGCCCCCGTTCATCCTCGGACTATTCGTCTTTCCGATCGTGAGGGAGGGGTACAAGCGGTTGTTTACCCAGTTGGCCAAGTGGGTTCTTGGCTTGACAGCAGTCGGAACGGGCAACAGCGATGACGGTGGCGGCGGTGGCGGGCAATGGCATGGGCAGCGTGGTCAACGTGACATGCAGCGTGGGTTGATAGGTGCCGGTGGTGCTGACGACGAGCCGTTTTTAAGGATCCGAGTGAATGCACACGTGGACGAGGATGACGGACCTGTGCGGGGCGACGGAGGCGCCGTTGGCGGTGGTGGTGGCGGCGGTGGCGGCGGCGGACAACCTGAAGATGGGGAGGGTGGAGGCGGTGACGCTGCTGCTGCTGCCGAGAACACGATCCGTGTCTCCGGGACATCACTCGGGCGGTTAATCGGCGGTGCGCTGATCGTTCCGCGTATTTCCTCGTTGATGGGTTCGTTATTGTTGTTGCTGTCGAGGCGGTCTGCATTGTTACGCCGGTTTTTGGCGGTGCGGCCACCGTTGGTGCAGGGGCGCAGTGCGGGACTGTTTGGCCTGGCCACTACGACCCGTGCAGGGACAGGAATCGGACTTGGGAACGTGTTGTTCCCGCGTGCGATTTTTGGCGCGGGCGTGGATCGAACGACCGGGGAGAACATGGGGCTTTTGAAAAAGTTGGGAGTAGCTGGGATGTTGGGTTTGAGCGTGGCGTGGCGAGGCACATATGCGTGGGCAGAATGTGATCCCGTCTGGTACGTGTTTCGTCGGTTCTTGTCGAGAGCGAGCTGACTTGATGTCGATGGAAGGTGGCGTAATTCGTTGGGGTTGGGATTATTTACTATAGTGCGTTTCCTTTTCTCTCGCCGGTGTAGAGTGACTGACTACTACCTAGGCCAAGGATTGTCTGCACCTTCTGCATCTCTATTTGACCAAGCGGGAGTTGGAGAGTCGGAGGGTGAAGAATCGGTCGTTTGAAGGTGTGGATATTCGCGAGTTGGATTTGATTGATCCACAGGCATACATGTAATGTAAATACATAGCTGGAATGAGCGAGTACGGTATGCCAGCTACTATTACTGCATTGTCGAGCTTCTCAGTGCGAGGCACCGGAAATCGTTTAGCAAGTGCACCTGGTCGTCAAAAAACATGATTCGAGTGCATGGACAAGTTTCGTAAACGCCTTTCCCGCAGTAAGTATGGCAAAGAAAAAAAGACGTATGCACAAGTATACAACGCGCGCGGTTACGAACTCGAACCAACTTGCCACTGCTGATATCAATCCAACTCCAACACCGTTCCCCGCTGTACGCTCCCCCAGCCTGATCAGAACGGAGAAATTAAATCAGCACCACCACCGCAACGACCGAGACAAAAAAAAAAACTCACCGACAAGTCGCCAATGTTTCTCAATCCGTCTCGACAGCGCAACCTTTTCGCCAATCTCGGTACACGCAGGTGACGTCAGCTGAATCTTGGCGAGGTCACCTTTCACGCTCAACACCCGTCCACCTGTGGACGTCGAGCCAATATTGATCAGCAACAGCTCGTTCTTCGTCAACTTGGACACCTTGGTCTGTTTCTTGTCCTCCGTCCGCACGCCGAGGAGTCTGCGAAGCAAGAACAAGCTAATTTCGAGTTCTAGAATGTGTGGGAAAGGGAATTATGATTCCAGGGACAGGAAAAAAAAATAGGAACACGCACCAGTGTACACTTTTGGAAGTTTCCCGACAGCGCCCAAGACCTGTCCTACCAGCCGATCTGCACGGCAGAGCGTTGGGTCGATTTTGGTTCCAACACCGATCAGCCCACCGGGTACGGCGAACGAGAGGTGATTGCTCTCCGCGTGCAACGAGACGATCCGACTGAAGATCGGTTTGCATCGGTTTCTTCCCGCGTTGTCCTTGGTTACGATCCCAGGTCTGATCTCGACCTCTTGGCCAAGGTGGAGCACGCCGGTGAGGATGGAGCCACCAGCGACGCCACCTTTCAGCTCGTCTACTTCAGATCCAGGTTTGTTGACGTCAAACGAACGGATGACGATGAGGCGCGGGTCGGAGGTGAAATCTCGGACCGGGATGGGAATCCGTTTGACGATGTATTCGTTGACGGCATCGATGTTGTATTTCAACTGAGCAGATATGGGAACGATGGGCGACGACTCTGCGACGGTACCTAGCGAGCGTGAAAATACAATGAAACCTCGAACGGAAGGCAGGATCGAACTGTACCTTTGACGAATGCGGCGATGCTCTTCTGATGCTCCAACGCTTGCGTTTCCTTAATCAAGTCGACCTTGTTCTGAAGGATGATGATGTGCTCTAATTTCATGATTTCGACGGCAGCCAAGTGTTCTGATGTTTGCGGCTGGGGACAGGTTTCGTTCCCGGCGATGAGCAGCAGTGCGGCGTCCATGACCGCAGCGCCGTTCAGCATGGTAGCCATGAGAATGTCGTGTCCGGGACAGTCGACGAAAGAGACGTGTCGAATGAGTTTCATGCGGTGACCACAACCGGGCCTCTCGCAGGGTGGGTTGTCTTCCTTGTCGGAACGATATGACCTGTAGCACCCAGGGCGTGGGCAAGCCTCGTTTTCGCATTTATAGATCTGAGATGAGGAAAATACGGAACGCAAATGAAAGACGGAACGCGCATGAGAGAAGATGTGGAAGAAAGAAAAAAAAGTTGGTGCAACACACCTTAGCATTAGCATAACCCAGCTTGATAGTAATGTTTCGTACGAGCTCGTTTTTGAATCGGACGGTCATGACACCGGATATGGCTTTTACGACCGTCGATTTACCGTGTGCGACATGTCCGATCGTGCCTAAGAGTAGGATCGGACGAAAATGCCAGTGGTCAACAATCGTCACCTGCAGAGATAAGCGCCCAAGTCCGCCTACCCAAGTTGATCGTTGCCTATGATGTTGTTAAAGCGACCTGGCTTCGCCGACGGATGTGAATAGGACGCACCTGTTTGGAGATGACCTCGGGGGATAGCGCGGTCAAGGTCGAGGGATCGACGTCAATCTTGGGGATGTCCTCGACCTCGTCTTCAGACTCGTCTGATTCTGATTCTTCATGTCGTTTTTGGAGTGTTTCTTCGTCAGACATGTTCAAGTTGTGCTTGATCGGGTCGATGATAGCAAAGTGACTTGATCACTACGAGACCCCCTTGAGGGAGGGTCGCGATATATATTATGCAATGTGGTTTGTTTACTATAAATGTAACACCCCTAGACTAGGCCACCACTTGCTTTCCCTGAAGGCCTAGCGTAGACTTGATCTAGGTCCTTATCTATTTTGTTGCGACGTGTTGAAAATCAGAGTCAGTATGACAAGCGAATATGTCATTTAAAGGGGCCGAAGTTCGTTCTAATGCTGAGAAGAGCTTGGTCCGTGCCATTATCTCCCCATACACCTTAACTTGATATGTAGACCATTCAAAGGCTAGCCGAAAGTGAGCTATGATCCGGTCCCTCGAACGTTGCTCACACGCGGACTCGGTCCAGGTGCTAAATGAAGCAGACGCAAAACGCAAAATTCCCAGGTCAAACCAGCGGAGCCATTATCGCCGGCCATAGAGACCACACGTCGGGTGCATACGGCTCGCCTTTTGTTTTATTTTATTTTATCTTCTTTGACCCAGAGTGACTCGGTCCTGCATGCGCTAGTCCGAAATTGGGTGCCCAGCGGCGTGGGAGCTCTGGTCCCTCCCCCCTGGCGTTCCTGTTGCATAACTTGGTCCTCTTAGCATTCTTATCCCCTCTGTCCACACAGCAACCTCTTCATCGACCGTGCTTGGAAAGTCCTCGTGGTCGCTGTTACGGGAAACCACTTCGAAAAGTCCCTCGGTGGCCTGATCGGGATCACTGAGGAAGGGCAAGACAAGGGATCGCTATTTGGAAAAGTTCAGGAGTTGGAAGGAAGAGCTGCTCGAGATGCGTGATTACCACAGGAGGCTTAATTTGGTGGACGGACCGCTTAGTGAGACAGGTGGTTTTTTTGTTGACTGGTCATACCATTCGATTCGTGACTCACTGGTCTGAACCAATTCCATATCGAATAGTACAATTAGAAAGAAAAAAATGCGAGAACTCCTTCCGTCGATCGTACACTGCCCAGTCACAATCTGGGAAAATAAAACACAGCAATTGTGAGCAGGCGAGAAAGAACATCAATTCATCTGCGCAGCCGCTGTGACTGCCGGTTGCTTCCAGTACAAAAAATCCCAAAGTGCCGGCGCGTGCGAGTGAGTAGTCGTGGCGCACTGGGTTCATCAACATCATCTGAGGGTGGCTGGGTGGTATCACGTTCTGGGGGTAGAGGGTGCTGCTTGTGTACGGGTCTGGAACGACGAACGGCAGAATCCGTGGAAGATTTCTTGCCCCGCCTTTCTTCCGGGGTCACCTTAGGGGGGAAAGCATCGGGCGCTGAGGCATCCAGATTAGGATCATGCTTTCACGTCACGAGTCAAATGAATCGTACGTGGCATGGAGGCGGCAATATTGTTCAAGGGCCAGGGTGGTATGCGCGGTGTGGATGCACTGGATGGTTCTAGCTGTGGCTTCTTCAGTGGTCGTGATCCATTTTTGATATTTTTCATCAAGTCGGCTATGCCAAGCTGTGCATAAGGATCGCGGTTGCGCCAGATAACCAACTGAGTGGTGAGAGGCAAGAGCAACCGGTCCACACGTCCTAGAGAAGCCAAAATAAAATAAAAATACAAAACCAGATAAATTGATTTCGTTTCGATGATTTAGTGAATATTTAAGAAGCTTGCCTTGAAGTTCGGGAGGAAATCGATATTGGTTCTGGCGAATAATCAAGACGAGCATCTTAAAGTATGCTGATTTGTATGGCTGGAATTTAGATGGACACGAGGTGAAAAGGTGGAGTTTCACGCCCGCTCGGTTCAGCGTGGTTCTTGCCGCCTGAGATGTTCAAATCAGGCCACGAGCCACTCGAATATTAGGGAGAAGGAAAAATAAAATATAAATATATACCTCCATGATGGCAAGCAACTGGAAAATGAGGATGGTTAGGATTAGTGGGATGCGAACGCATGAAGACTCTACCTTTCTACCGTGGCGTTCGAGGATGTCAGCGTCGGACAGCCGCCCGTTGTAACGACAGAGGTCGTCTGAGGCATCCAAGAAAGTCCGAAGAGAAGAAAGCCGGTACGCAACGTCGATAGCGAATTTCTGTACAGACATAGATGTAGATAACTGCGAGTCCATGCTCGTGGATCGTGATCCCCTTGGGAGCAGAGAACAAATAATCAAGTGTGAGAACGGAGACAATGGAATGTCTTTGTAAGGAGTGGAGGGAAGAAGAAAGAAGTGTGGGGAGGTGTTATATGTGCTAAATGTAATTGTGGCACGGCACAGGACCGGCTGAGGCCTGTCAGCAAGAAGGAAGAAGATACTACAAGCGGTACATTCCGAGAAATTTGCTGGCCCACTCGCGAGACAGTCATCAACCTGTGCCCTTCTCTGCATCGGGTCACTCAGACATTCACCTGCTGCCCTGCGGATCTGAGCCTGGGTTGGTGGAAATCTGACCACAAGTTCACAACGTCTTCGTGGTCCGTGAGAAATTACGTATTCCGTCGTCCTAACGCGTTCAACGCGAGGCTTTACATTACATGGAGTCCTCCTCGCACAGAGTGCTAGAAGAACGTCAGAGGCAGCTCGATTTACGCAAACAGATAGAACGTTTGCAGTCACAGCTTACCGACGATCCATGTTTGCGGTCACCAAAACGGAAGAAGCCAGACACGACCCTCCTCGCACCCGCGACACCCTCCCCGAGTGAGTCCCACCACTCCGAATTATATCAGCTGTTGACTCCAACAGAGAAGAAAAGGAGGACCGTCAGTCAGGGACGTGAGCCGCGTGCTGCTGGCAGTTCGTCCACGTCGGCGCGTCCGCAGTCACGGCCGCTTGCCGAACCTCGAGCACCTTCAAACGTGCTTAGTAAACTCGCCGCCCTACGTCCTGGATCCACCGCACTCTCCGAACCGATCCCCATCGCCCGATCGACTGACCTCGCTCAGAGACCCGAGCCGAAGGTACCCGCTCCCACCACGCAGTCGCACTCGTTGCGAGAACGTGGCTCTGACACACCTATCGTGGATGCACATCGTAGAGACGAAAACCTCGTGATTGTGGACGACCTCCGCATGGGTCCTTCGGACCATAAACCACCTCCTGATGACGCTCTCTTTGAGCACCTGGAACCAAACTCGGGAATCCATCTCTCGTACGTGTCTTTCCTCGTTTCATTTTCACCCCTGCCATTCACATCGGTGTAGGTCTCGATCCCTTCCACACGAGGACCTCCAAGACTATCTCCGCGGCAGATATTACCTTTCCCCATCCCGCCTTTACTCCTGTATTCGTCTTCTTCCTGATAAGTCTGGGTACGACGTACCTGTGGACGCTGACTGGATTACCATCGCAGTCGTGGCAGAAAGGAGTCCTATCAAACACACTCGGGCCCCAGTGGATATCGCTCAGGGAGACGATGGGTGTACTTCAGACAATGAATCCGGATCAAAGCCTTCTGGGCGCCACAAGAAATTCGATAAGAACGGTCCGGCGAAACCCCATGGTAAAAAATATGTAAGCATGAAACTCATAGATTTCGGAGCTCGATCTCGATCTTCTGCCTCCGGTGGTAAAGCCACCATAAGGGGTGACGCCTTCTTGTCATTGTTGCTGTTCGAGTCCGACGGGTTCGATAAAGTAACTGCAGAGCACGAGAGCGTCAAAAAGTTATACAAGGGTGGGAGCAGAGGCGCGTTCGAAGCAATGTCCAAGCTCAAGGAGGGTGATGTAGTCATGCTCCTGAATCCCAAGGTTTTGAAGCCTCTTCAGGTTCGCCCCATCCTTCTTCATTACTATTCGCTTTCTCGTTCACTCATCCTTCCCCCAGCGTAATGACAAGACACCACATCCTGTAGATAACATCCTCGCCGTCACTCCAGAATCTGCAACATCTATCGCTATCATCGGACGTGCTCGTGACCTTGGCATGTGCAAGGTCACGAAAAGAGATGGTAAAGCGTGCGGAAGCTGGACCGACAAGAGGGTGAGCGACGTCTGCGAGTGGCACCTGACGAACGCTGTTCAGAGGCAGCGCGCGGGGAGAGCAGAATTTTCAGCTGGGTTCGTTACCGTTCTTGCTCAATCATTTTTCTTCTTTAATCGACGTGGCAATCATCTTTTCACAGGACATCGGGCATGATGGCGACCTCCACTCGCAAACGAAAGCCGGAGTTCGACCCTTCACGACAGTGGGGTCTCCAGCCCGAGCCGGCCGCGGGGGGCTCTGTGTACATTGTTTCGGGTCATATTGTTGGTGGTGGTGGGTCTGGGGACATGTTCACGGCAGAAAACTTGGGAAGAGAGGCACAGGAAAAGGCGAAGCGGAGGTTGGGAAAGGATGTTGATAGAGAGTTGAAGACATTGCTCGACAGGGACAAGGAAGGGATGAGGGCGGTCACGAAAGCGAGAGAGGTCGCGTCGGATATGTTGAAAGCATCCGAGAGTGGGAAGGGGGGTGGGAAAGGGAGAGGGAAAAAGGCGGATAAAGGAAAAGGAAAGGGCAGAGCACTATCTGGGGACGAACACGAAGAGGAAGAGAACGAGGGACGCTCTCCGACGAACGCTCCGGCGAAGCCCGCGTACTCTGCGAACGTCATCAAGCATCTCGGGTTTGACCCTGTCGCGAAGGTGGGGCGGAAGCGCGCGGAGGATCTGTCCATTCAGAAAAAGGTACATGCCTTGCGATTATTTGGGTGGTGTTTTTGTGCGACGTTGATTTTTTTTTGGTAAAAGCTGGCAGCGCTAGCAGCCGTCCAGGGGTCAAGAAAAGAAATTAACCTGGCTCGAAGACCAGGTCCAAAGATACGTTCTGGTGTATCTGTCCCTATTGCCTTGATGGGAGAAGAAGACACCGAAGTTGACATCAACCTTGGCGAATATAACTCTGATCTGGAGGTCGTGTCGGGAGAGGGGGAAGACCGAATGGTCGATTTGGACGCAAGTAGTGACACTTGAACAATATTCGATCATCGTCACATTCTAACTCGGAGTCAACGACATTCATTTAACCATCAGACTGACGTGCTATATATTTTATGGCTTTAGATCAATGGCCGGTGCGGCAGGAGAGTTCTCAAGTGAGAAGTGAGTGCTGCCACGGCCTAGTAGACCAGTGTGAGAGCAACAAACTCGTGGAGCCAGTTTAATAGTTACACTGTCATCAGCATGCAGGATTTCATGTTTGGTAGTGAGAACACGAAGCTGCCACCGGATCACCCGGAAACGGGTGTCGCCGGAAGTTGATGCAGATGGGACACACACACACTAGCACTGTTCCACTTCCTCTCCTCCGCCCTCGAAGTGACCATTGCTTCAGCTCATAATTTTCTCCAATTTGATATGTCTTGGAATCTGGACGAGGCAGCCGGTTTTAAAAAAAACATTCAAGAGAAGTTTGGCTACTTGAGGATACTTCAAGTTATCATCAGGTGGGAGAACACTATTCTTGGTGTGATAACGCTTACATATGTTGAGTACATTTTCAATCTTTCATTCCGTGGCTCTGCGGGAAATGTTGTGAATAACCTGGCCAAGGTTCCAGAACCAATGTCACTGTGTAAATGCACACAGAAAACCCAGCACAAGTACTATGCCCTTTGCATGACTCAATTACTAGACTAAGGATATCGACACCTGGACCTGGCTCGTAGCGACTGCCGGCCTTGACAAGGAAAGTGACGGCGGGGACTTTTATGCCGGATGTCTTGGAGTCGACGACGGTGGCGAACGAACGCGCCAGACATTTTGCGGTCGACGTCTGAGTTGTTTCTAACATGGACCTTTTGTCGGAGTTGACTCCGTGTCATGGTTTATCCGATCCGAAGTATCTTGCTAGACAATGTAAGAGGCGTTAATGACGAAACACAGGAGATAGTTTGCCCCTGACAGTCGACATCATGATGAACCTCCCTGCAACTATTCTCGAGTATCAGAGCCAGGTCTGTCTCTCGCAGTTTCCTCGGGGATTATAATATACTCTATACAGGGCGTTACCTACCATGATTTCACAAAAAATCAGGTCCCGCTCACAAAGCCAAGGGCAAATGAAGTCACTACCAAAACCCACGTAGTATCTTTGCAAGGAGGCCGAAAGTGCTAGGCGAACCCTGTGCTCACATACATATGTATTTTCTGCAGCATCATGATCTCATGGTCTCTAAGGGATTCTACTGAGGGCGCGCTCGTTCATTTACCGACCTTCCTCTTGCATGTTATCCAGTCAGAAGTCCAATGTTGTTCCCTGCTCTAACGGTGCTAGAGAGGTCATGGTGGTCGGCGATGATGTCAAAGCTTAGAAAATTAATGACCGTGTCTCCCCTACTTTCGCCCTCGATCACATCAATGGAGACGTTACCGAAGTCATCGCCAAAACAGCACTTGGTGGAAATATAGATGGCGTCTTGAAGGAGTATGTCAACGTGCCCACTCATGTAAGTTACCATTGAACATTTTCTTTGCGACCGTAGCAATACGGTTGCACAGTCCCTCGTCAGAATTCCCAATTATTTGACGTATGAGGAGGCCTCTACTCTTCCGTGAATTCCTTTGTTTCGAGTTTCATTGTATGTCACTGAGTTTTTAGATGTGCTGCGTTGAAGTTCCCCTCAAGGGGGGTGACTTTGTCCTCGTTCTAGGGCACCGGCGGCGTCTCAATGTGAGCAAATGAACTCTCATGTACACATAGTTTGCTCAATTTCTTTTTTCCCCCGCATATTCGCTGCTCAGACTCGGATCGCTCTAGCTTGCGGCGCAATAGTTATCGTGACTTCTTCCTCAGACACCATACTTGAGATCGCAAAGAAACTCGGTGCACAGTATCTGATCAACTACAGCAAAAATCCCAAATTGGGATGACACCATTCTTGGGATTGTGAGTCCATCTCTGACAGGTAGATATGCACGATGGCCGTCTAATTTACAAAGACCGAGGGGAGAGATGTAGGCCACATCATCGAGGTAAGAAGGTACCGATGAGCATCGACGCGAGCTCGCGTGGTTTCCAGGTCGGAGGGCCCAATACAATTCCAAAGTACACCAAGGCAGTCCGATATGCAGGTATATTCACCTTATCGAAGCCGTGTCCGGGGGTGTCACCTCCTTTACTAATCCGCGTTCAGTTTGTGATGTGTTTGTACAGGGGGACAGCGGTATTCCAGGTTCCTGTCGTGAATGCATACGAACCGTTCTAATCACTATTAGTCGATTCTTAGTGGGGATCATCGTTATCGTGGCGGTGGTTGGCCGGGTGGTGGCAGCGCCATCGATGCGTCGCCGTTTGTCACCAACGAGGACGGATGCAGTATAAATTCCCACGGGACCGTGCGAAGGGTGGTGCGTTCTCCGGCTCTCCCGACGTCCCGACGTCTAATGGGGTCTGCAGGAATCGGGTGCCGGAAGTAGATGGGGATCGATCATTCAACCCCGCTGGCTTCTTCTTCCTGGCCCTCACGGTGACCACAAAGTACTGTTTCAACTCTACTTTAACTACGTCCACACTTTCCAGAGATGGCGACACAAAACACAGACAGTTTCGAAATCATCCGAGAGAAATTTGGCCGCTTCAGGGTCCTTATCATTGGACGAGCGAATGCAGGCAAGACAACCATTCTCCGCGCGATCTGTAACTCTACCGAACACCCGGAGGTCTACGATGGAGAAGGAAACAAGGTATGAAACTGGTTTGATACTTATCAATGAGTTGCGTGCGAAACCGCGCGAGTAGATCGATTTGAACCAAGTCGAGGGAACAAGAGGGGTGAGTATCGCTGCATATAGACCCAGACATGATCTGAGGTGCGTTCTCATCAATACATGTCATTAGCGTGGAATGCACGATATCCAGAACGAATTGATCTTCCGGAGCAATGATAAATTCATCTTCTATGACTCGCGAGGGTTTGAAGCCGGTTCTGAAGAGGAATTCCGATGATTGATGGAGTTCATTGCTGATCGTACAAAGATAACATTTCTCAAGAAACATATTCATGCCATCTGCTATTTTTTCAAGAGTAGTGTGTAAAGTATTCATCAAATAGTGATTACTTTGTACAGGTACTGTATCCCAATGGATAAACTGAATCGGGCAATCCAGTGTTCTGAAGAAAGGTTTTTCAATGAATGTGATACTGGAAATAGTGAGTTTATTTTCATCAGAATATGCTATACTTTGATGATGGCCTGTTAAGTTCCTGTTATTGTTTTGTTCACCAAATATGATGCCCTGTTGTCTAAAGCCATGGGTGAACTATCTGGTCCCAATCAGAAGCTGCCATGGGAGGAAAAAATAGCACAGGCACAGTTGCTTATTCCTAGAATTTTTGAAAAAGCTAATTTATGGGACCGTCTGTCTCAACTAAAGCATGCACCAAGATATAGTGTCCAGATTGGAGGTACTAATTTCATTATTTGATAAATACAGTTCATGAAATTTATATGCATGGAAGAGATGGACAAGTCCAATCTGAAATGTGATATTCTGTTAGAGAACATTAGCAAACCAGCCTTTTGGACCTTTGTACACCCCAGACATGACAGCTATCTCCAGAACACTCCAGATATCTCCAGCTGCTCCAGATCTTGATTCTTGACAGATCTCCCCAGACTCCCCAGATCTTCCAGAGACACAGCCACATTCAGACACAGCCACAGCACAGCTAGCCCTAGAGTTCTCCAGTAAACTCCAGATATCCCCAGATGTCCCAGGTTTCTCCAGACATTGTCAGTTATTCACATATACTTAACCAAATACTAACTAAGCACAATGACTAAGAATCTCAACTTGCTCTATTGATTTCTGTAAAAGCAAGATTAGTGTACACATGCCCTGGAAGCATGCTGAAACGAGTCAAGGGGGACTGGATTTGCCTGGCTTCAGCACAGATTTAGCTCTGCAAGGCTTCAAATCTTATTTAAGGTTGAAGAGATTGAGATTCAACCCTTTCACACTATGCATGCAGGCAGCTGCTCTCCCTCAATTGAAAACTACTAACTGCCAAAGTAAATGCATGTAGTGCTACTTTGAAACAGAGTTTAGATTGGAGTTCTGATCTCCACTTGATTATCATCTTGAGGATGGCTATCCAAGTGTGGTTGCTTATAGTCCAAGTGACTTTGCAAGCAGTTCAATGAGGACTGTGTTACGACTTGTTGTTTCTTTTTTTTTCTTTGTTCTCACTATGTTCCTTCGAGTCACTATGCTTGAATCTCACCTGGACTGTCCCTTCTCTTTTCCTTGTCTCTCCTCATTCCCTTTGCTCTCATAAGCTTCTCTTACGCTTCCCTACAGCACCACCCGCCTCTAGGCCCATACCCTCTGCCCTACTACATTACCTGCCTCCAGGCCTATACCCTTTGCTCTTACCCTTTGCCCTATTGCGTCACTTGACCCTAGGCCCTTACCCTTTGCCCCTTTAGTCATCCACAGTCTTCATGACTCATCCCCAACTGCGGATTACGCATCCTCTTTTACTCATCCACTCTTTAGTCATCCGCAGCCTTCATGACTCATTCCATACTGCAGATTACTCATCTCTCTTACTCAGGATTACTCATCCTGCTTCATCATTGCTTAGTGTACCATTACTCATCTGCAGTCTTCATGACTCATTCATACTGCGGCTGACACATACCCTTTGGTCATGTTCCATGACCTTCCATTCCCTTAGTATATAAACTCTAGACACTCCTCCTTGTACACTAAGCTAGAGCTACTCAATACTTCCAATCTATCTGCTCTCTGCCCACTCTCTGAGTGTGTGCTCCTCACCCTTTGTCGTCCAAGGCCTTCCCCTTCAGACTCCTTAGTCAAGCCCTCTTGCTACACTTCGTGGTGAAGCTCTCGAGGCACCCTTTGTCCTTTGTCGTCCCAAGGCCTTCCCCTTCGGACTCCTTTGCCAAGCCCTCTTGCTATGCTTCGTGGTGAAGCTCTCGAGACACCCTTTGTCCTTCATCGTTCCAAGGCCTTCCCCTTCGGACCCCTTTGCCAAATCCTCTTGTTACGCTTCGTGGTGAAGCTCCCAAGGTATCCCTAGTCCTTCGTCGTCCTCAGGTGTTTACCTTTGGACTCCTAGCCCTTAGCCCTAGTACCCATTGAGTCTATGGCTGACCCTACCCAGGCCAGTCATAACAGACTGAGCCCAAGGCAATGGTGAAGGGTAAGAAGTGGGTGCAACAATATGCAGTCACAGGCAATTTCTGACACTCCTCAACTGGTATTCCCTCCCAATCAACCTGAACCCTCTCCCACAATTCATGAATGCCCTTAGGAGAAGATTCATGATCTGCTAGTCTCATTTTGAGATAACTCTAGAGATGCTCAATGGGGTTAAGGTCAGGAGACTGTGCAGGCCATGCCATAGTCCTAAAATCCTGCTCCTCAAGCCACTCCTTCACCTTCTTGCATGTGTGCTTGGTCATTGTCCTGCTGAAAGATGATGTCAGAAGGATCAAGACCATAAAACTGCAGAGAATCTAGCAGTTCATCCTTCAAAATCTGAAGGTAAAGGTCCCCATCCATCCTACCATCAATCTTGGTAGCATGGCCAACTCCCTGCCAAGTCATACACCCCCACATCATCAAAGAACCTCCTCCAAACTTGACTGTATCTTCTACCAGCCTATCACTGAGCCCTTCCCCTGTCTTTTTCCACACCCACTTGTGCCCATCTGACTCTAGGTGATTGATTTCGGTCTCATCAGACAATACTACCTTCTTACAGTCCTCCAGAGTCCAATCCTTATGAGCATAAGCAAAGTCCAGACAAGCCTTGTGATGCTTGGCTGAAAGAAGAGGTCATTTTAACTTGACCACAGCTTTCATACCTGTCTTTTTCAAGTGTCTATGCACTGTGGAACTGGAGAGAGGCTGGTTGACTATATTGCTGAGTGCCTTGGTCACCTGAACAGCATTCTTAGCCTTTCCAGAGGAGATGAGATGAATGGCATAGCGGATATTGGCAGAGGAAAGCTTAGAATCTAGATGGACGGCCTTCAGTGGCTTTCTGAAGCTCAGAGCACTCTTTGGAGCATATCCTGGATATGGTAGTCACATGAAGACCAGTAGAAGATGCAATAGAGTTGGCAGATTGACCAGCATCAAGCATAGAGAGGATGGTGTGTTTCTGAGTAGGAGTAATGGATCTCATGATGGTTGTGGTTGGAAACAAAGATGCATGTGAACTATTTTAAACTCAGACATGATGCTAATATGTGTATCTTTGTTTGTATGATCACATATGATCACATAACACTTGATTTCAGTGTACTCAGTGAAAGGTGCAAAACTATTGCAATGTTATTGCAGTTTTAAAATGGATGTATCTTGGGAGTGTATGAACCAAATCACATGACCCTGGGGAGATTTTTGTAGCCAAGGGTATGTACATTATTCGTTCCCACCAAAGCAAAGTGAAATTCCCACAAGTGATTGCGGGGTGCTGCGCACCCCGGTTTGGGGTTAGGCATTGCAATAGTTTTGCACCTCACTGTATATACTGTACATACAGTAAATACATGTGGTGGCCATGAGGCATACTTTAGGGCAAGTGCTGAGTAAACTATAATGTATTGTGAGATGAATTACTATAATAGTACCAATGACTCACACATTCATGAGAATGGTGGTCTTGTTGCAAATCCTATCTATACAGTGACTCCAAAAACCGTTCCAATGTTTAACCCCAAACTGGGGCATGAAGCATCCTGCAATAACCTGTGGGAATCTCGCTTAGCTTTGGTAAAGGCAAACATAGTACAAACCCTTAGCTACAACTCGGTCCCCAGGGTCATGTGATTTGGCTCAGAGGCTCCAGAGATATATCCATTCTAAACCAGCAATACCATTGGAACAGTTTTTGGACTTTCATTAACACATATAGAATCTCAACTATAAACAGGTTTGTTGCC
>JBBPME010000164.1:0-44792 GCA_038090155.1 Rossbeevera pachydermis
AGAATGGATATATCTCTGGAGCCTCTGAGCCAAATCACATGACCCTGGGGACCGAGTTGTAGCTAAGGGTTTGTACTATGTTTGCCTTTACCAAAGCTAAGCGAGATTCCCACAGGTTATTGCAGGACGCTTCATGCCCCAGTTTGGGGTTAAACATTGGAACGGTTTTTGGAGTCACTGTAGCGCTACTGGATTCCGGATGTACAGGTTCAGCGATTGATCGAAAGTTCGTTCAAAGGAATAAGATGCCTACACATGCACTGCCTCGACCAGTGCAGGTGTACAACGCCGATGGCTCTTTGAACTCAAACGTAAATATCACAGAATTCGTAATTGCAGAATTAACCATCAATGACCACTACGAAAGGATCACCTTGGCTATCACGGACCTTAGTACCCATCAAATATTTCTAGGACATGACTGGTTAGTTGCACACAACCCAGACATGGACTGGAAAGAGGGAACTTTACAGTTCAGATGCCAAAACGATCACTTACCACCGTTAGAACCAATGGAGGATGATGAGCTTGACGAGGATGATGAGATATTCGCTGTGCGCAATGTTGCAACCGACTTAGCTGCCGCCAATCAAAAGAAAGAGGAATCCTTTGAAGAATTGGTACCCTCGACGTACCGAGACTTTGAAGATGTTTTCTCAAAGGAAGAGTTCGATGCCTTACCCCCTCGAAAGATGTGGGATCATGCTATTGACCTTCTACCTGGCACACACAAAATAGATTGCAAAATGTATCCCCTTTCTCCAAAAGAACAAATGGAGTTGGAGGCCTTCATAGCAGAAAATCTCAAATCAGGATGTATTAGACCCTCGAAATTGGAATTCGCCTCTGCATTCTTTTTCATCAAGAAGAAGGATGGTTGTCTTCGCCCGGTCCAGGATTATCATAAACTAAATGAGGTGATGGTTAAAAACCGTTATCCTCTACCCCTCATATCCAAACTCGTCAACAAGTTACATGGTGCAAAATACTTCATGAAACTCGATGTTTGATGGGGTTATAATAACGTCCGGATCGAGGAAGGCGACGAATGGAAAGCGGCGTTTCGAACCAATCTTGGGTTGTACAAACCTCTCGTCATGTTCTTCGGGTTGACCAATTCACCTGCGACCTTTCAAACAATGATGAACCAGGTATTCCGAGATCTTATTGCCAGAGGAAAGGTAGTTGTGTACATCGATGATATCATGATTTTTACCCGCTCTCTCGACGAGCATCGTAGAATCGTACACGAAGTACTACAACTATTACGCGAAAACAATCTTTTCCTTAAACCGAGCAAATGTGAATTTGAACAAACGCATACGGAATACTTAGGTCTCATCATTTCGGAAAACAAGGTACATACAGACCCTGTTAAGGTCAAAGGAGTTATGGATTGGCCAATCCTGTCTTCGAAGAAGGAACTTCGAGGTTTCTTGGGCTTCTTGAACTTTTACCGTCGCTTTATCAAGAACTTCTCCATTATAGCCCGACCTCTGAACACTCTTACTTCGAAGACTAAGGAGTTCGATTGGACTGCTGATTGTCAAATCACATTCGATCAACTCAAACAAGTTCTTTGTTCTTCTCCCTCCCTCACGATGCTGCATGACGATGGACAATTCAAGGTGGAAACAGATGGTTCGGGTGTTGGCATAGGAGCGATACTCTCCCAATACCAAGACACCATGTGGCGACCGGTTGCATACATCTCCAAGTCCCTTTCAACAGCTGAACGTAATTATCATGCTGTGGACCAAGAGATGCTTGCAATCATTTTTGCCCTTACAGAATGGCGTCACTACCTAATCGACGCTGTCGAACCATTCATCATCTTAACAGACCACAAGAACCTTGAATATTATTGTCAGCCACAGAATCTCTCGCGTCGTCAAGCCCGATGGTTCCAATTTATCCAAGAGTTTCACTTTACCCTTTCCCACCGCCCTGGCTCCTCTAATTCTGTGGACCCTCTGTCCTGGAGGCCAGATCATAAGAAGGGGATAGACATCGACAATTCATCGATCACTGTCATTCCAGATGCTTTAATTTGCACCTCGACTG
Source organism: Rossbeevera pachydermis (assembly GCA_038090155.1). NCBI lineage: Eukaryota > Fungi > Basidiomycota > Agaricomycetes > Boletales > Boletaceae > Leccinum > Leccinum pachyderme. Next base: position 2,065 of record JBBPME010000164.1, read on the forward strand.
CGAAAGAAGTAGACATTGAAGGACAAATCTGGGTGAAACAACACCTAAGGGAACCATTCGCTCGACAGGGATTAACAGATGGATGAGAACCATGGACCGAAGTCACTGGATTACTCAAATGGAGGGACCTTTTATATGTGCTGAACGACATCACGCTACGCAATCAAATACTCGCGCAGAAACATGACCATCCATTAGCGGGTCATCCGGGTATTCGAAGGACGCGCAAGCTCGTAATGGCAAACTACTATTGGCCCTCCCTTTCCAAGGACATAAAAGCATATATCGCAGGATGTGAACATTGCCAAAAGACCAAAGTCGACAGACGCACCAAACATACCGCGTTACATCCACACGACATGCCAAATGCTCCTTGGGAAATGATATCTGTAGATTTCATAGGTCCACTTCTGGAATCGAAGGGAAAAGACATGATAATGAATGTGGTAGATCATTTTTCAAAGATGATTCACCTGTTCCCCATCTCGTCCGACATCACCTCACTTGGAGTTGCTCAGTTATTCAGAGATCATGTATTCAAACTTCACGGCTCTCCTCAAAAGGTTATCTCAGACAGAGGGACTCAATTCATCTCTTCTTTTCTAAAGGATTTATTCGTATCGTTACAGATTGAAGGAAACCCATCAACTGCATACCATCCACAAACCAACGGTCTTACTGAACGCATGAATGCGGAGGTCGAACAATATCTTCGCATTTACGTTAATCACCGTCAAAATGATTGGGTTGACTGGCTAGCTGTAACATTTTACCTTTTTCATTTCACTTTTTCACATTATCACGCTCCGCTAAGATCACTATAGTATTAGTCACGTAGTATATAAGACTGAACCCTTTGTATCGTATGTCTTTAGTTTGAAATCACCTTTTATCCTCGAACATACGCTGCTCTTCGCTGTGACTCAACGGATCCTTGTAGGTTGATTTTGAGCTGATCTATTGGTATCGTAACAAAATTTCAAACTCGCCTTTACTCGCTGACGTTTCGTCCCCGAGTTCCTCTCCATCTATCTAGTCTTTGCCCGTGACGTCCGACTCTTCATCCTCAACGTCTACGTGATCTCTGCTTCGTCTCCTCACCCTCTTTTCTTTTCAGAACCCGTACTGCGCGCTAGCAATAGCAAATCAGGTTGGACCCGAGCCCTAGTGCGATCAAAAGCGCGGTCCACCACTCCTGTTCGTTGTTGTACTATCATGCGAACACGTCTGTACTTGTACGGACGTTAAAGATCACGCGGATCCAGCGTTAAGGAATTGCTTGCTCAGTTAAGAGCCATTACACGACGTTACTGTGTTCGAGGTAGCGCTCGAATCTCAGACGCGAACGAAGGAACACTCTTTGTTGTTAAATAAGAGTGTTAGCTTTGTTGAGCTAAATCAACGCCGTAGCCAGGCATTCCGGTTCTCCCTTGTTGTGGCAACTCTCTCATCCCGCGCGAGTGTACTTCGATACTGTCCTCGTGTGGCAGCTACCTTTTGTTTCTAGGTCGAGTAGGAGTCCTCCGAAAGGAAACTCAAACCCTTCTGTCTCACATAGGAAAACTGGTGGTTCGCCTGCCAATTCCTATCCCATCCGTATAAACAATGTCGCGTGCCCCTTCCCATTCTGCATCTCACGCCTCTCAATTCGAAACAGCTCTACTCCCTGCAGAACAATGCACTTCCCTAGCCGAATATGCGGTTGCCATTGCTAACTGGCAAGCCTCTGCAATCGCAGGCAACATCAACCGACACCCGCCCCTTATGCCAGCCGCTCATGTTCCAACTCCGGCCCCTCCTATTGCCGCACCTGTACCGCGTGTGCCCATTAATTTCGGACCTCCCCGCATGCCTCGTACACCATCTGTATTTTCATCTCCGTCCGTCACTGCGTCTCCTATGCGTGGCATACACGCTCAAACTGCTCCACATGTGGCAACCCCCTCTGCCACACCTTGTGTCCGCATCTGGCCCGCTAGCTTAATGAAACCGCCCCGTCCCTCTGCCTCAACCAGAGTGATAGGAAAGTCGATTATGGCAAAACCGGCCCAGTACAATGGAGCCAAAGAGGAATTTCCGCAATGGTGGCGTACCTTGTGTGTATTCCTTGACGGATATGAACACGCCCCTACCAATCATCAGATGATTCTGGTGACCCTTTCATACATGACAGGAAACAACGCAGCAGGAAGGTTCGCCGACCTGTTCCTGTTGACCTATCAAAAAAGGCAAATTACATTCGACAACTTCGCGTACCTCCTGATCGATCAATTCATGCCTAAGGATGGACGTAATAAGGCAGCAGAAAAGCTGCAGAACCTTAAACAGGGTTCAAAAGAAACAGTCGAAGATTACTTCGTCCAAATGAAGCACTTAGTGCTGGAGTCCGGCTGGTCGCTGGCTCATGAACAACATCACCTGGTGATGATTTCCAAGAAGGGAATCAAGAACGCCATTGTGGAGTTAGCCGAAACGCTCGATGCAGATCTGATCGAGTGTGAGGAGATAGTCCGGTGGGAGAAAGCCTTCTATCAGGCAGAAGCCATCCTCGATGCACGGGCGTTACGTCGTGCAGGACATGTCCCTGAAGCCAAGAAACCTTGGCAGTATCAAAAGAGGCAAGACAATGCCAAAGTGGAGACAACCGCTCCAACAAACCAAAAGACCGCTTCTGTGGCAGCAGTTCCTGGAACTTCGGGACCAATGGACCTGTCACAAGCACGTGCCAAGGGCCTGTGCATGAAGTGTGGAAAACCTTGGCCATGTGCCGAACACCTGGTTCATCGTCCTCGTCAGATCTGCAAGATTAAAATACGCGGAGTCGAAATTGAGTACACGACCGGTAAAGAGCTGGCTGAGAAGATCGAATTAATTGAATCAGGTTTTGTAAACGAGGAGTAAAACAGTCGATTGCTCCTCCTGTACCTAGCACAAGTTCGAATAAATTTAATGTTTTGAACATCGAACTGTGCGAGACTGAAAGAACCAAAACCCTAATCAATGAAGGCTTCGAAGTGTTAGATGCCGAACCAATAGTGCGCGTACGCAAGACAGCGTTTAAACCTGATACAGTTAAAATCCGTGTATCGCCACTACAAGGCAAGGTGTTTGATATGAGGGAGCTGGCCATGATGGCCCAATCAGAAAAAGAAGCATCGGTGGTTCGCCCGCCAACTTCTCAGAAGGCAAAACAGGTGGTTAGCCCGCCGATTGCCAAGTCGAAACTGGTGGTTCGCCCGCCGATCGGCGATAAGGAAGTGATGAGTCAAAGGATTACGCCCCCTAAGACAAGTCACAAGGATGACAAATCTCTGGGTCAGGGAGCCCCAGAGAAAAAGTCCCCACAAGGATGTATGTCCCCTTTCGTGCCCGAGTCACCTTACCCTGATCAACCTTGGCCAGGAGTACCTTGGTTGAATATGGTAGACCCATGGTCAGTGAGATGGATGCGTAAAGTAGTGATTAGACAGGATGACCGAACAATAAAAAGTCATTTAAAATACTTCTGTCATGAATCATGTATCCAAGAACTTGACGATGAGTTGATTCGTTGGCTAAAAACGGCAAGTGACATAGACGCATATGTGGTCCTACGCGAGTTACAAAAGAAACCTCGTCACTCCCGAACCCGACAAAACTCTCCTAACGCACTAGAGCTAAAGGTAGAATTAAGTCAGGGAGATGATACTCGCCACTGCGTAACAGCGTTAATAGACTCAGGATGTACTGGATCTGCCATTTCTAAATCATTTGTAGTGAAACATTGGATGAGTACACACGTATTGCCTCGACCAGTACAAGTGTACAATGCCGATGGTTCCTTCAACAAAGGCGGAGAAATCACTGAGTTTGTCATAGCCAATATGTCGATAGGGGAACACAAAGAAAAGATTGCCATGGCGGTCGTTACACTTGATACCCACCAAGTATTCTTAGGACATGACTGGTTGAAAATACATAATCCAGACATTGACTGGAAGAACGGGAATGTCAAGTTCGATTGTCATGACAGTCACTCAACGTACATTGATGAGTCTGATGATGAGATATTCGCAACCCGACGAATGAACACAAAAGACCTAGTGTTCATGATGCGCAATGTATCCACTGACCTGGCGGCACAACATGCAAAGAAAGAAACGTCCTTTGAGGACATGGTACCCTCGACGTATCATGAATTCAAGGATGTCTTCTCGAAAGAGGAGTTCGATGCCTTACCGCCTAGCAAACCTTGGGATCACGAGATTGAGCTCATCCCAGGAACCCATAAAGTGGATTGCAAAATGTATAACCTCACTCCCTCTGAACAAAAGGAGTTAGAGGCTTTCGTTGACGAAAATCTTAAGTCAGGACGAATCAGACCGTCCAAGTCCGAGTTTGCCTCGGCGTTCTTCTTCATCAAAAAGAAAGACGGAAGACTTTGACCTGTACAGGATTACCGAAAGCTTAACGATATTACTGTCAAGAATAGATATCCTTTGCCATTGATATCCGAACTTGTTGACAAGCTTAAGGGATCCAAATACTTTATGAAGCTCGACGTCAGGTGGGGATACAATAACGTCCGCATCAAAGATGGAGACAAATGGAAGGCAGCATTCCGAACGAACCTAGGCCTCTTTGAGCCTCTCGTCATGTTCTTTGGATTGACTAACTCGCCAGCTACGTTCCAGACGATGATGAATCATCTATTCCGAGATTTAATTGCTTGAAACCGAGTAGTGGTTTACATAGACGACATAATGATCTTCACAAAGATGCTGGAGGAACATCAAAAGATAGTTAAGGAAGTTCTAAGCATATTGCGAAAGAACAACCTTTACCTTAAGGCGTCCAAGTGCGAGTTCGAACAGTCATCCACGGAATACCTCGGATTAATCGTGTCTGGTACGGACGTACAAACGGATCCTGTAAAGATCCAAGGGGTCAGAGATTGGCCCGTTCCCAAGTCAAAGAAAGAGCTGCGCGGCTTCTTAGGGTTTCTCAACTTTTACCGACGATTTATCAAAGACATCTCTGCGATAGCCTGCCCGCTCAATGCAATGACTTCGGATAAAAGAGAGTTCCTTTGGACGCCTGAATGTACTCTAGCGTTCCAAAGTTTAAAGGACACTCTATGCTCTTCTCCCGCTCTAGGTATGCCACAGGAAGTTGGACAGTTCAAAGTCGAGACAGATGGATCTCTCACAGGGATTGGCGCTATTCTTAGTCAAAAACAGAACGATCTTTGGAGACCTATCGCATATATTTCGAAATCACTATCCGACGCAGAACGCAACTATCATGCTGCAGACCTGGAACTCCTGGCTATTGTGTTCGCTTTAAAGGAATGGCGTCATTATCTTCTAGACGTCGCTGAACCATTCCTCATACTGACCAATCACAAGAACCTTGAGTATTGGAGACACCCTCAGGACTTATCCCGACGACAAGCAAGGTGGTATCAACTACTTCAACAATATCACTTCTCATTACATCATCGTCCCGGTTGTACCAATCCCGCCGACCCTCTATCCAGATGGCCAGACCATAGTAAGGGGATTGAAACCGATAACAAGTCTATAACGATGCTTCCGGAGTTAGATATTCGTACCTCGACTACGGAGACTCGAACTCTAGAGAAGTTGATAATGGACTTGCAACATAAACGAGAAACTTTTGTCATACAGGGATTAGCCAAAGGGAAAGGAAATTGGATCGAAACGGATGGCATTGTATGGTGGAAAGACCTAGTATACATACCAAAAGATGTACCGCTACGAGAATGGATAATCAATCAGTTCCATGACCATCCTCTAGCGGGACATCCTGGTGTGCGTCAAACCAAAGACCTCATCATGGTACATTACTACTGGCCCTCCATCACGAAGGACGTTAAGGAATACGTGAAAGGATGTGATCGATGTCAAAAGACCAAAGTTGATAGACGATCCAAAAAGACCCCATTACATCCTCATGTTGTTCCTGACACCCCTTGGGAAATAATATCCGTTGATCTCATAGGCCCGTTACCCGAATCGCAAGGGAAGGATACCATCCTGAATGTGGTAGATCATTATTCCAAGATGATACACTTATTTCCGGTCACGAAAGAAATAGACTCTATGGGTGTAGCCAAGATCTTTCGGGATCATATCTTTAAACTCCATGGCACTCCAAAGAAAGTCATTTCAGATCGAGGAACACAGTTCGTGTCATCATTCATGAAAGATCTATACACTCTTTTGCGCATCGAAGGAAACCCGTCTACAGCCTACCATCCCCAAACCAATGGATTAATGGAACGACTGAATGCTGAAGTGGAGCAATATCTTCGCATTTATGTCAACCATCGTCAATCGGATTGGGTAGATTGGTTGACGCTAGCAGAATTCACACATAACCAACGGACATCAGAGGCGACTAACTATTCTCCATTCATGATCAACTATGGTCAACAACCTGCTATTCGCCATGAAAGTCGAAAGGAAGTGCGCAATGAATCTGCTCAACAGTTTGTCCAACGAATGAAGAGTCTACAGGAACTAGCCAAGAGATCTCTAGAACATGCCAAATCGGATATGAAACGGTTCCACGATCGAAAAGCTCGTTCATCTGAATCGTTGCAAAAAGGAGATCTCGTCCTGATAGAAGCTACCAATATTCGTACGGACAGACCCATGAAGAAGTTGGATGACCGACACTATGGACCATTTCCAATCGAACATGTGAATCAAGATGGATCGTATAAACTTAAACTCAATAAGAAATGGTGTGGCATTCATCCAACCTTCAACGAGTGTGTCCTCCACAAGTACTATCCGGGTCAATTTGACGTTCAGAAAGTTCCTCCTCCTCCTCCTCCCGATATCGTAGCTCAACAAGAAGAACAGGAGATCGAGTCGATAGTGGACTCTCGCGAACGAAGAGGCCGAATGGAGTACTTCGTACATTGGAAAGGATTCCCAGTTACAGAAAGACAATGGATTCCCATCACAGAATTAACTCACGCCAAGGATGCTGTACGTCTATTTCATCGCAACAATCCCCAGGCACCTCATGGTATTGTGGTTCGTATTCCGGTTGCTCCGACTACTCATATTCGAGAACTCTGTGACTGTTTAATGTGCGCCGGAAAGGTTCCTATCTTTGAGAATCCAGACTTTCATTCTTTCGCTAAATCGCTGAATCGTCTTCTGGATCATTTATTCGAAATCCCACCCGCTGAGGACATCGGTGGCTAGTAAGGGGATAATGTAATGTTTTACCTTTTTGCATTTCACTTTTTCACATTATCACGCTCCACTAAGATCACTATAGTATTAGTCACGTAGTATATAAGACTGAACCCTTTGTATTGTATGTCTTTAGTTTGAAATCACCTTTTATCCTTGAACATACGCTGCTCTTCGCTGCGACTCGATGGATCCTCGTAGGTTGATTTTGAGCTGATCTATTGGTATCGTAACACTAGCACTCGCGGAATTTATGCATAATCAAATGATTTCCGAGTCGACTGGTTATTCTCCTTTCATTCTTAACTACAGACAAAACCCTGTGATTCGATATGAAACTCGTAAGAGTGTCCGCAACAATCATGCCGCCGACTTTTCCACACGCATGAAGGAATTACAAGATCTAGCTCGGAAATCAATGGAACATGCTAAAGCAGATATGAAGCGGTATCACGATCGCAAGATACACCCCGTACCCGAATACAAGGAAGGCAACCTAGTTCTTATTGAAGCGACTAATATTCGATCGGATCGACCCATGAAAAAACTCGATGATCGAAGATATGGTCCCTTCCCGATTAAAAAGAAGAATTCGGACGGTTCTTACAAGCTCAAACTCGATAAAAAGTGGCGCAGTATACACCCTGTTTTTAACGAGTGTGTACTACGACCATACACGGCGGGATCTCCACCGCCTCCTGACATTATACAACAACAAACCGAACAGGAAATAGAGTCGATTATCAACTCTTGTGAACGACGCGGTCGGATTCAATATCTGGTGCACTGGAAAGGATTTCCTTCGGAAGAAGACGAGTGGCTTAACGTTTCAGACCTCACACACGCTCACGAATCCATCAGAGACTTCCATAGACAGAATCCCGACGCCCCAAGAGGGTTGACCATCAAAATTCGGGAATTATGCAATTGCTATTCGTGTACTAATCAGGGTAATACCTTCGACGACTATGGTTAGTGAGCGGTATGGCGATGCCACCCGTCTTCCAGTTTGAATAAGGTATCGCAGTGGCCAGAGCAACCAGTCTACTTGCGACTGCAAAAATGGGATAAATGGATCGTCGCATTGGAGTAGGGAAAACTGGTGAAGTCTGGACACGATGAAACGCACACCTTTAGGTCATAGTAACTAATTAAGAAACCAACAGTGACCACTTGGATATTCAGGGCCATCAGGGATCGAAAAAACCCGGATGATCAAAGTATGAGGCGCAACTTGCCGAAATAGGACCGAGTGACAAGCTGAAACGCTGTCCTAATCCGCCGTCGGAAGGCGAGGCGGGGTGATCGTAGACCCGGAATTTGAGCGTCACTGTGTATCTTCGAAACCGGTTACTACTACTGACGCACTCCCAAAGCCCTGCGGAAGAGCCAAAGGCCCCCTCACATATGTTTCTCTAAATATCGTCTTCGAAAGTCAGTGGGCCATCGGAGTGGCCTGCAAACAGTCGAGATCTCCAGGTCTACTAAGACCTTCGAAAATTGAATCTAGAAGATATAAACACAGATTGTACTATAGAGGTAACTCTCTCCGAGATATACGGTACGCCGTCGCGCGTATGTATATAATATACGCATGCCAGGTCGATAAACCAAAACCCAAGATACAGAAGCGTCACACCGGGCCAGGTCTAACTTTCATAATAATGGTTCGCCTACACAGGCGTCGAAGGTACAAAAACTTACCAGGGCGTACCCTCGCTCATAAATTAAATCATTCCTCGTCATCTCCCAATACGTGCGCCTCATTATCCTCCCTAGGCACAGGTGCATACCACTTGGACGCATCCCTCGGGCTCGTCAACTCGATCTCACCATCCGCAGGAGCCGAAAACACGACGTTGGACGCGTCTGCATTCCTCCGTGACGTCAAGTAGAGATTTAGAAGGAAGACCATGAAGAGGTATAATATAAATGCCAGGCTTAATGCAAACGGTTGAGCTTGCAGTCACAGATATCCAATAAGAAAGGACAACATACCTGTACATTCCGAGAACGTACGTTACATGATCCATCTCCAAGTCGTGGACGGCGTTCAGCTCTTCGTCTGTGGCCGACATAAATAAAAATCTGCTAGGGAGTTCAACGCCCTGGACAGGAACACCGGTAGGGACAACCTTACCCTGACGCCACGAGTAACTAGTTGTCGCCGCACATTTTTCGTTTGTCAGGTAAAATAATCGAAAGCGAAAAGAGAATAGGGTAGACGAACGAACGGAGGCAAATGGCGGAACGCGTGCCCTGCCTTTACTTTCGAGTTGGCTTCGCCACGAACATTCGTGGGCGGCGTGAGTGTGTGATCACTCTGATCGTCATCGAACTCTGCTGGCGAGTTAGCTGTTACAAAACAGATGTCGATGATCCGTGCCAATCCGGCGAGCATTAGCGTGTAGCCAAACATCGAATGTACCTTGAGGATGTGTCAGTATAATGAGTTGGATTAGCCAGAGGTAAGCTCACTTTGGTGGACAGTTTGAGGGCTTGTGCATGTTCTGACATCGCCCAACCGGTCAGAATGATACTAGTATATGGAAAGTGTTAGAAATTTGTTTCAGAAATATTGTCCAGACGCCGCACATCAATCCTGGAATGACATTTCTCTAAGGGGTGAAAAGTCTGGTTACACGGTTCTATGAATCGGATGATGACGTACTTGGTTGTTACGGGAGAGATAGACACCTAATGCGCCCCCCGCCCACCAGACCACTCCCAACACACTTGTATCGCATGAGAAAAACGAGAGGAAGAGGGATCACAACGTGACATACGTGTGCTGCATGTCCTTCACTGACCACGCACCCCCGTGATGCTCTGTGAAGGTATTTACAATTCCCTGAAAAAATGGTGGAAGTTTGTGCGCATAAGCAAGTGCATAATGACTGGACATCCCATGAACGCACCCAGAGCATGATCACCCACGAGTCCCACCACTCCGGGCTCCTTCCGCTCCGCCGCACCCAGTTTTCGCCGACGACCAATAGCAGTGCCATAATGATCCCATACCCAATGAACGCACTTCCCTAGAAGGGTAGGTTAAGTTATGTATGTCGTCCCCCACCATTACCACCTCACCATGATATAATGCGCTGCACACTGCCCCGCACCGACCTCGCCGCAGAATCCTCTGAGCACGACGACACCAAACAAGCCCTGCACCCATCCGAGCAGCGGCCACGCACGCCCGAGAATTCCATGTGCCCGGACGGCGTACGGTCGGAGTGTCCGTTCGTGGATGTGCAACTTGAGATATACCCCGAGAACGAGCTGGGAGATGATTGGTAGTAGCAGCCACGATCCGAGTTTTCCGTGCATGGAACGTGGAAATTGCCGCCCACTATGTGCATGTCCGAGGATGATGCCGGCGAATGTCAATGCGAACGCAAGACTCTAGGAGGTCCGGATCAGCAATGGTGCCACTGTGAGGGAACCAACAAGGGGAACCTGGAGGGGAACGTGCCATCGACTGCGTGTGAGACCGAGCACCATGCCGATGGGGAACAAAACACCCCAGACAAGCGCCTGCAGAGCCATGTGGAGGTAAAGAATGGCGTCGAGCGGTGCGTTCAGCTGTTCTTCTGATACGTCGTCATGGTGTCCGTGAGCATAAGTGGAGATGAGCTGCGTAGAAATTGCAAGAATCAAGAGCGGTATTTTTGTTGCCATTGACGAGGCCAACAGGGGTTGGATGATGATTACAAACTCAGATACTTAAAGACGGCCAAGAAATGGACCAAGAAGCGCCTCTCGTCGTAGATAACGGAACAGGTGTAAGCCATACAAAGTCTCGTACTTCTTTCGTTCCAGACTGGTTCATTTTCTGTAGTTCGTCAAGGTTGGATATGCAGGATCCAATTTTCCGGAACACGGTGCGTTACCGCAGCAGTTCGTATTCTTGGTCTTGATTAGACGAACATCGCAGTTTTCCCTTCGATAATCGGGCGTCCGATCTTGCGTGCGGAGGAGCGGGTGGGCTCTGCAGTGATCAAGGACGTCATGGTCGGCGACGAAGCCGCAGAGAACCGCAACTACCTCCAGGTGACCCAGCCAATGGAACACGGTATAGTCCGGAACTGGGAAGACATGAAATACCTCTGGGATTATACCTTCAACGAGAAACTCAAAGTCGATCCGCGTGGGCGAAAGGTGCTGCTTACTGAACCCCCGATGAACCCAAAGACGAACAGGCAGAGGATGGTACAAGTCATGTTTGAGGAATATGGCTTCGAGGGGGTGTATGTCGCCATTCAAGCAGTTCTCACTCTTTATGCACAGGGTAGGTTTTTTATCGCCAGGATCTTCAGGATCGATGAAAACTTGGGACAGGTCTAACAACTGGCGTGGTCGTCGACTCCGGCGATGGCGTCACGCACATCATACCGGTCTACTCGGGTTATTCGATCCCACATCTCACTCGCCGTCTGGACATCGCAGGCCGAGACGTAACACGATATCTGATCAAACTTTTGCTCATGCGCGGATACGCTTTCAACCGTACCGCCGATTTTGAAACTGTTCGAGAGATCAAAGAAAAGTTATGCTACGTAAGGTGAGAGGAGGGGCCACTCTGAGCATTGTGCTGCTCGGATTCATGCTGTACATAGCTACGACCTCGAGCTCGATCAGAAGCTGGCGGAAGAAACAACAGTCCTCGTCGAAAGTTATACGGTATGGGCGCCCGATTTTTTTCCAGTCTGAGTAATGTCTCATCTAGATGGTCAGCTTCCTGATGGACGGACGATCAAAGTGGGCTCAGAGCGGTTCGAAGCTCCAGAATGCATGTTCCAACCACACCTAGTCGACCTCGACCAGCCAGGTGTTGCAGGTTCGTCCCGCGCATCTGCTGGCTTCCTATTTTCGGGTTCCTTACGGGCTCGCTGACCTGTTGAATTCCAGAGATGCTATTCCAAACCATCCAATCTGCGGCCCTGGATATCCGCACTGAACTCTACAAACACATCGTTCTTTCTGGCGGGTCCAGCATGTACCCCGGTCTTCCAAGCCGTCTCGAGAAGGAGATGAAGCAACTCTACCTCACGCGGGTGCTCAATGGTGACCCTTCGCGACTGAACGTAAGTCCCAGCTGTGATCCTCACTTGCCCTTTGAGAACTCAGCGACCGCATTCGAATGTATTTATGGTAGAAATTCAAAATTCGTATCGAAGACCCTCCGCGTCGCAAGCATTCAGTGTTCCTCGGCGGAGCTGTCCTGGCGGATATCATGAAGAGCCGAACCGACTTTTGGATATCACGAGAGGAGTGGTACGAGCAAGGAGTGCGGTCGCTGGACAAGCTCGGCCGAGGCGAGAACTAAACAATGTACTAGACGTTTGGTTTGGTCCGTGGTTCCTGTAATAGGACAACGAGGTCTTTTCCTTTTTCGCTTTTTTCGCTATCTTCTTTTGCGTGTATTTACCAGATCATTCATCAGTAAGCAGGATGGTCAAACAGCGGTGTACCGAATCGAATATCTGTGTACACTGACGGAGTCCGGCGTCATCTTGTAGGAGGCCTACCTCTGTTTCCTGGTATTAGCAGCACTCTCGTGCTGTCGTTATCCGAGCTGGGGAAGGCATAATCAGAATGAATGACGATCATCCGCATTGTTACCAACCCCCTGCGGAGATGATCAACAATAAACAAATCAGCTACGACGAGCTTTGGAAACGCCACGGTGCGGCCTATACAGATAATATATATATATACAAGGTATCTGTGTGAAATGTTTACTATATAGCAATCGGGAGCGTGGCGAGGCATACTGAAGTGTGCGTATCTCACCTGTAAATCATTCCTCTTCGTCTCGCAACGCATATATCGCACCTTCCTCCCTTGGTACGGACACATACCTCGGACTAGCCAGCTCGATCTCGTCATTTGCGGGGGCAAGAAACACGACGTCGGAGGTGTGGCTCGACATGCTCGCGTTCTTCCCCGATGTAATGTAGAGGTTGGAAAGGAAGATCGTGAGCAGGTACAATAAAATTGCAAGGCTTGATGCGAAGCATTGAGCATCAGACACAGGTGGAGAGAAAGACGACGTGCCTGTACATCCCAAGCACGTACGTGACATGGTCCACCCCCCGTTCATGGACGGCCTTCAATTCTTCGTCTGTGGCTGACATTAACAAAAATCTACCCATAGATCTCAACGCTCCAGGAACACGAAAAATCGCAATAGCCGGAGACCTTACCCTGACGCGACCAGCAACTGAGCGTCGACATCCACTCATCAGATAAAAGGCATGGAAAAAGTGTACGACATACTCACGGAAGGAAATAAATGTAGGAATGCAGGTGCCGCGTTCGCTTTCTGCTTGACCTCGCTGTTGTATGCGTTCACGTGCGACATGGAAGCGTGGTCGTTCGCATTTTCATCGACCCTAGTCAATGATTTGGGCGTTATGAAACAGATCTCGATGATCCGTGCCAATCCAGTGAGCATAAGCGTATAGCCAAACATCGAATGTACCTTTAAAATTCGTCAGAACAATGAGTCAAATCCATGAGGGGAAAATCACTTTGGTGGATAATTTGAGAACCTGGGTATGCTCTGACAACACCCACCCAGTCAGGATAAACCTATCATAAAAGACAGTTAAGAAGTATAGCGGAACAAGAATAGGACATCCCACATCAATCCTGACACAATGTGTCTCTGGGAGATGGACGTTCACATACAAGATCCTATGAATCAGAAAATGACACACCTGGTTGTTGTAGGAAAGGTAGATGGCTAGTCCACCGCCAGCCCACAAGACCACTCCCAATGAACTTGCATTGCATAAGATTGAAAGCAGAGAAAGAAGTGAAAATAAGACATACACGTGTTGCATGTCCTGCACCACACAGGGACCCCCTGGATGCATCGTGAGCGTGTTTGCGATTGCCTGCCAACGACATAAGCAAGCATTCAAGCGTCTGAACGACCTGAAAGACTAACGAAAAGTGTGATTACCCACGAATCCCACCACTCTGGACTCCTTCCGTTCCGCGTTGCTCGATGCTCACTGACGACCAACAGGAGGGCCACGCAGATGCCCCATGGGATTAACCCACTTCCCTAGAAGGACAAGGTAAGGTACGCTCCCTAAGCCCATCATTAACCACGGTCTGCCTACCATGACATAATGACCTGCGCACTGGGACACGGCGACCCCACCACAGAAGCCCCTCAAGAGAATGACACCAAACAAGCCCTGCGCCCACCCAAGTACCGTCCAGGCACGTGCGAGAATTCCATGTGTTCGGACGGCGTATGGACGGAGTGGATGTGCAACTTGAGATATATCACGAGAAGATTGGTAAAAAGAATGGCATTCACGTCGTCGTGGTGTCCGTGAGCATGGATCTTACCTGTGAGGATGATGGGGAACGTTCAGAGTGAATGCTGTAACAAAATTATAGCTCTGTATAAGTTAGCGTTAACACCATGTTTGCTTATTCCCGCCATGTAGGGTCTCGTATTAGGCCAAGTAGAGCCTCAATGAGTGGATCATCTATCAAGGTGAGCCCATCATTGTATTCGCGTACGAGGCTTGACATAGTACACCAGTCCCTTCAAGATGCCTTTCGCGACCCTTCGTCACCATTTCATATCCCCCCCGGGTCCACTGGTCCTGCATCCCCAGATGAGCCTCCCACCGAGTTGGACATGGCCTGTCCAATATTCAGCGGGAGTACCCCCCAGGGTGAGCAGCCTGACCCTATGGCAAAGGCTCGCTCCAAGTTGATCTCACTCGGCTATGATGCGGGTTCGCTTTGGGAACAAAGTATCGTGTGGGGGTATCATGACGCCTTTCGGTACGGTCGACCCCTTCCTAGATCACACACGCTGACTCGGAGCGTCCGTCAGGCATGTGAACAACGTCCACTACTGTAAGTCTGGTCCATATCGCTTTGGGACGAGCAAGTTTTCAGTCTGAACCTTGCTTATCAGTGCGGTTCATCGAGTCTGTAAGCAGTCTCGATACTTGGCCACAAACAAATTTAAATCTTCAAAACCCAGGGCCGAATGCAATGGGTCCTCAGGTTAGGGAGTCTGTTGGGCGGCAAGGACCGTGTAGAAGAAATGCTGGCGGGAAAAGGCGTCTCCCTTATACTCAAGTCCATCAACGTCAACTATAGACGACCCGTCACCTTCCCAGACACCGTAAGAGCATTCTTCCGCTTTCTAGCACCTCCATGAAAATGATGCCTGTGCAGCTACTCATAGGACACAAGGCGATCGTCTCATCGAGTCGCACTCATTTCACGTTGGCTGCTGCAGCTTATTCATGCGCTCAGGAGTCGATTGTGATGGACTCAGAAGGGGTAATTGTATGGTACGACTACGATACGCTGAAAAAATGCGATCCAGGCGACGAGACGTGGAAAGTGCTCAGGGATGTGATGAGATCGGAAGTGCGAGAAGGGCAAGGAAGGAAGTAGCTAGATGGTAATAGAAGGTCCCAGTGGATTAGCTAAGCGACACGAATACGAAGGACGCGCGTCCTCCATCAACTTGTCTCACTAACTCTTCTTTCTTCTCAACCACCATCACCAGCTCGTCCGAGTGTAACCAAAATGGCAGATCCCAGCGGTGCACCACCACAACCAGGTCCAAATGATGTTTCAACTGCCATTCTTCGCCCAAAGAAGTCGTATGTTGGCTCTTCGTTCCCAACTCACTTCCGATCTGACGTACTCTACAGTCCGAATCGTCTCATTGTAGACGAGGCATCTTCGGATGATAACTCTGGCAAGTCTCCTTTTGTTTCCTTTCATCGTGTTCTTTGTCGAATATAATCACAGTCGCGACCCTTAACCCCGCGACGATGGAGATCCTTTCGCTATTCCGCGGTGACACCATCATTATAAGGTGTGGTTTCACCCTTCCTTTTACCTTTGTCCGTGTATACTACCATTTCGCACGACCTATAGGGGAAAGAAACGCCGTGATACCGTCCTGATATGCCTGACCTCAGATGAAGTCGAAGAAGGCCGTATCCAGTTGAACAAGGTCGCGCGAAACAACTTACGTGTCAAGCTGGGCGATGTCGTCAACGTTCATCAATGCCTCGACATCAAATATGGAAAACGGATACATGTCCTCCCCTTTGATGACTCTGTAGAAGGTCTAAGCGGCAATCTGTTTGAGGTCTACCTCAAACCTTACTTCCTCGAGGGTATGTTTTACAATGGTTTTATGTATAATTTTATTCAATTTTTGTTAGCATACCGACCTGTCCGCAAGGGCGATACATTCCTCGTACGAGGAGGTATGAGAACAGTCGAATTCAAAGTAATCGAAACCGATCCCGCCGAGTACTGCATTGTCGCACAGGACACTGTCATCCACACAGGTGCGTACACGTATCGCAGTACATTGGCTGATTTATCTAATACTTGCTTTAGAGGGTGACCCAGTAAAGCGTGAGGACGAGGAAGCAAACCTCAATGACGTCGGTTACGATGATATCGGTGGTTGTCGCAAGCAGATGGCACAAATCCGTGAACTCGTCGAACTTCCTCTTCGTCATCCTCAGCTCTTCAAATCAATTGGTATCAAACCACCGCGGGGTATCCTCATGTATGGCCCTCCGGGTACTGGTAAAACTCTCATGGCTCGTGCTGTGGCCAATGAGACTGGCGCGTTTTTCTTCTTGATCAACGGTCCGGAGATCATGAGTAAGATGGCTGGTGAGAGCGAAAGTAATTTGCGGAAGGCCTTCGAAGAAGCAGAGAAGAATTCCCCCTCCATCATTTTCATCGACGAGATCGACTCTATTGCTCCCAAACGTGAAAAGGTTTGTTTGGTTGTATTGCTGATCCTATGGTTGTACTCATTCGGTTTGTAGACGAACGGAGAAGTCGAGCGCCGTGTTGTATCTCAACTTCTTACTCTCATGGATGGTCTTAAGGCGCGGTCAAACGTTGTCGTTATGGCCGCCACCAACCGACCGAATTCGATCGACCCTGCGCTTCGTCGATTCGGTCGATTCGATCGCGAAGTTGATATCAGCATTCCGGACCCAACTGGGCGTCTTGAGATCCTTCGCATCCATACCAAGAACATGAAATTGGCAGATGATGTTGACTTGGAGCAGGTACGCACACTCGTCAACTCGATCGTGGCCTTGCAGAGTTGTGAATGATGTTACGCACACAGATCGCAGCCGATACGCACGGTTACGTTGGTTCAGATATAGCTTCTCTTTGCTCCGAGGCTGCCATGCAACAGATTCGAGAAAAGATGGATCTAATTGATCTCGATGAGGATACTATCGATGCTGAAGTCCTCGACTCGCTTGGAGTTACCATGGACAACTTCCGATTCGCCCTTGGTACTTCCAATCCGTCTGCACTCAGAGAAACCGTTGTCGAGGTACCAACGGTCACATGGGACGACATTGGTGGTCTCGACAAGGTCAAACTCGAACTCCAGGAGACTGTACAGTACCCCGTCGACCACCCCGAGAAGTTCCTCAAGTATGGCATGGCACCTTCAAAGGGTGTCTTGTTCTATGGTCCACCTGGAACTGGTAAAACATTGCTTGCAAAGGCCATTGCTAACGAGTGCAATGCCAACTTCATCAGTATCAAAGGACCCGAACTTCTCACTATGTGGTTTGGTGAATCTGAAGCCAATGTTCGTGATGTCTTCGACAAGGCTCGTGCGGCCGCGCCGTGTGTCATGTTCTTTGATGAACTTGACTCGATTGCAAAAGCTCGTGGAGGCTCGTCGGGAGACGGAGGCGGTGCAGGCGATCGTGTACTCAACCAGATCCTGACCGAAATGGACGGCATGAACACCAAGAAGAATGTCTTCATCATTGGTGCTACTAATCGTCCGGATCAAATTGATGCTGCGCTGCTGCGTCCCGGACGATTGGATCAGTTGATTTATATTCCACTTCCCGACGAAGCATCGCGCTTGTCCATTCTCAAGGCTCAACTCAAGAAGTCCCCTGTCGCTTCTGATGTTGATCTCAATTTCCTTGCCAGGTCGACACATGGCTTCTCGGGTGCTGATTTGACGGAGATCTGTCAGCGTGCGGCCAAACTTGCCATTCGGGAGAGCATCGAGGCAGATATCAGACGGCTGAGGGAGAAGCGGGAAAAGGAGGAAGCTACTGGACCTGATGCCGACACTGAGATGGACGAGGATGATGAAGAAGATCCTGTGCCTCAGATCACCAAGGATCATTTCGAGGAAGCGATGAAGTATGCAAGGCGGTCCGTCTCTGATCAAGATATTAGGCGGTATGAGATGTTTTCTCAGGTATGTA
Source organism: Rossbeevera pachydermis (assembly GCA_038090155.1). Lineage (NCBI taxonomy): Eukaryota > Fungi > Basidiomycota > Agaricomycetes > Boletales > Boletaceae > Leccinum > Leccinum pachyderme. Next base: position 20,564 of record JBBPME010000164.1, read on the forward strand.
TTTGAGACATTCGGATTTCGTGTGGGTCAGCCACTTACGCGTTGCTCATGTATAGAACCTGCAACAATCGCGCGGCTTTGGGAACAACTTTAGGTTCCCAGAAGGTGTAGATCCTTCTGGGTCGACATCTGCGCCAGCAGGGAACACTGGCTTCCAAGACGACACACAAGAAGATGATTTGTACGCTTAAGGCTGCGATGATTGCTGTAGGACATCATTCACGTTGTTGTTTGGATCATTTGTTGGTCACCGGTCACCCTTATTTCTTCGTTCCACGCGTCCTCCTTACTACTTCTGTACGTGACAATGAACGCGGTCTAGATGCGTGATATTGCAGAGCACTGGTACTAACACGGCGTTCGGGCCAAACGAAACAAAGAAAGAAATATAACCCCAATCGAGCTTATGAACCAACTGCTGAAGTCGAGCTGGAGATTTGAATTTGTAATTTCAGTTCAGTGCTCGAAAGATGATCATCGATCACCCTCAGCCACTTTGCCTCGGATTTGTAAAAAGGAAGTTGAGAGCCATAAATGGTCTCGTTCAGATCTTAAGATATCGTGGACTCCCCAAGTCGCGCATCTACTACTATCGTGATCGGCGACATGAATCTACAAGTCGTCACAGGGACGGCTACGCTATCCTTTCACAATGTCCATAAGATAATGCATAGCAAATATTTCTACGACATATGGCATAACTTCCATGGTCTTCCAAGGCGTGGTAGTACAAAGGGAAATAAAGTAGACCAAGTTCTAGGTGTACAGATTAATGTTACGAGCGTCAGCTTCTATCCACCGACTTGGGCTGATTCAACTAAAAGGGACTGCGTGTGGGATGCAGGCAACGTGTTAGCTGGTGTTGGCAGCCGGAGAAGCCTTCATGCTCGACCCCGACACAGTAGTCGGTGGCCCGGGCGCAAGCTTTCCTTCGGACCGTCGAGTACTAAGGATGCGCTGCATCACGACGAACATTGTGCATCCAAGTGCGCCTACGATCTTCGTTGGGAAGACGTTTGGTTCTGAGATACGCGGTGATGAGGGACGGACGGACGCACCCCGTTGAAGACGGCACCTCGCCACCAGACATAGGCAGGCGTGAGCAGTGCGCCGGATATTGGTGGACCTTGAAGGGAGTGTAATAAGGCGCATGGAAGCGAAAAGGTGTAATTGAGGGATTGTTCTCAATTCGCGAAAAACACCACATTGGAACAGAAGAGGGAAACATGGTCTCACCTACGAGATCGCCAAAGGCTGACGAGGGAAGGACACGTAGTTAGCGTATGGGCAGGACACGACACAGGAGATGCGAAAAATACCCATAAACACACAGATGATACCCATGCGTACCCTGTGCACAGACCACGGCGGAGTCAGTAAATCGCGTAAATATGATGGTGACTAACCCCAGATCAGCCAGGTCAGGCGTGAGGAGCACCATCAAGGGAGTCCACAGTGCCAAGACTGTTGACCATGATGTGAGCCGCAAGATGGTGTTAACATGAACACAGATGATTGACTGGTCAGCAAGACCCGATGACGAGGGAGATGAGCGCACATATTCCGGCGAAGTAGCCGTAGAGAATGCCAAAGACCACGATACCAGCCACCGTTTGGATGCCAATCATCCCGAAGAGGATGACTGTGCCGCAAAACGTAGCAATGATAAGTAGTGTTGGGACCCGGAGATATCCAACAAGAACCATCGAGCTGAGTTGGCCAATGAAGCTCGAGGCGTTCATAATCACGAGCTGTTATTAGCATCAGCTTCCCAGTTAGATTTTGGTCTGGACGAAGTAACTAAACACTACCGAGTAGAATGAAAAGGTCTCTCCTAGGCTATGTCTCTCTGCATCGAGTTGGAGGTAAAATAGGGGGTAAAAAAATGTTGCGACGAAGATGGCTAGACTGCGCACACAGAAGTCAGACAATTTCACACAGTTCTGAGCACGAGAGGGGAATAACAACATACCCAAGGCAGCCAAAGATGAACGCACCGTCCTTGCCACACTTTGTTGCGGCAACGAGAAAGTTAGCGGGTGATTCAGAAGATGGTAACCGCGTTCTCATTAACAAACAGGCAATCAACAAGAGTCCGCTGATCAGTGCGGCGCTGGTCCGAACGCCGTTTGCAAAGCCAACTGTGCCATTGATGGTGTTGTTGAGCACGATGGGATGCACCATTGCACCAAGATAAGCACCAGAGGAGGCAAACGTCATGACTTGTTCACGGCGCTTGTCAAAGTGATGCGACAAAACAGCCATAGAAGGGATGTATAACAGCCCTCCAGCGCATCCTGATGCTATTCCTTGGGCCAGAAAAACCTTGAAATACATGTCCGCTGATGTGTGATTAGCAAACACGTGTGCGTACCTGATAGTAGTTGTCTGGGCGCGCTAGCGACAGCATGAAAAGGGAAAATGCCTGGAGCAAGGATGCGCCATAGAGTAAATGGTAACTAGTAGACATGAGGAAGTCCAAACAGAGAAGATGCACACAGCGCGGGACTCACAAATAGCCACGATCATACAACCTGCCTGCTAAAAGCCCGCATATCTCGAATAGAAATGCATTCGTGCTCCCAATCCACCTTGGAAACCAAGGTGTAACAGACAAACCCAAACACAAGATGCCATAGCAACGTACGAGATGGTAGATGCCGTCTGGTTAGTGATGTACGTCCGAGCATAGAAATCTAATGATTAAATTAGCAATAACCCAGTTGGTGATAAGTCAACCGTCATACCTTGATACACTCCGAATGAAATAGAGTATCTACAGGTTGAGTAGTGGTGGCAGGCGACTCGGAACAAAGGGTGTTATGCGGGCTCACCCAAACGTGCTGAACTGAACCAGGAATCTGACCAAGACTGCATCAGGAACTTTCAAGGACTCGGAGTCGATAAGAATCTCGAACGCACGCGCCAACGGCAGTTGCCCATCCTGCGAAACCTCCTTCTGGAAAATCTTGAGATTTTGGATCCGATCTCTCGGGCAAGCTCGGCATTTGTATCTCTCTTCTGTCGTTATTTGGGTTCATGTCAGACTTGCTTCCCAACTTCGCCCGGTCCGAGTTTGCCCGATGCGGTAAGTACCAGTCCGCTTTGGTAACTTCGACCTGACGAATTACGAACTTTGAGCGTCTCTTCGACGAAGTCGATGCCCCGAATTTTAACGAAGCCACTGAGGGCAATCAGAAACATATCAGACGCAATTCTTATCATAAATTAAAGTTACTGATTCTCTGAGGGGATTAATTTGAAGGAAGACACATACCATTTCCTGGACTTTTCAAAGGTCACAAAAACCCTTGTATTGGTGCTATGGGCTTTGTCTGGGCACTCCCACCAACCAGCTAATACAGCCGGTTGTTTACTCAACAGCGATGGAAAGAATCCGAAAGATAGCCGACAGCGTTGAAACCTCAGACCCAAACATTTTGATCATGAATACTCTTAAATAGTCTAAATAGATCGGATTTATATATATAGTACACAAGGAACATTCAGGCAAGCTGCGCAAACCCGACCCGTGATGTACTGTAATCGAATACGATGTATATGCTCTCCAGCAAAGGCACCCCAATGCTTCAAAAGGCTAGGCCATAGAGTCAGACGAGCCACGGATGGGAGTTCAAGAAGGAATAAGCTATGAAATCTCACTATAAGGCACACGCCGAGCGACGATGGCACTGAAGCTGTTGTTGGAGCCTTCTCTAATCGGTCGAAAGTTGAGGATGTTGAGAGGGATTTCAAGCGTCGTACCACCGAAGGTAAGGCTCGTCGTTGGGAAAGTCACGTCTAGGCCACTAAGTATCTTCCTGAAATAAAATATGACCAGTTAAGATGCAACGGTTTCATACCACTCGGTGCTCGATTGATATACTATACTATGAGAGCTGATCATGTCTTGGAGATCAATACTAGTTTCGGCATTTCACGGGCATTTTCCGTCAAACTTTTATATAACGAGTCATGCTACAGCCCGCGGGCCACTTTCACCAACCAACCAATACATTCGGTAGTTTATTCAATGGGACTGGAAAGATGGCTGTCAAGTTGTGTCAACGTTTCAGCCCCAGACACAAATGTTTTGATCACAAACTTTCTCAATAGGTCGAATCCATAAATAAATATGTGCTGGCAACATTCGCAATGATTCAAGCAAGTTCCGCAAACCCAACTCGTGAAGCACCATAATCGAACACACTGTAGACGTTTTTCAGGAAGATGAGGCCTATGATCCAAAATGCTGTGGCATACAGTCAGAACTTCGAAAGTCGCGAATGAGGGTCCAGCAAGTGAAATCTCACCGAAAGGCTTGCGCTTGGCGATAAGACCACTCCAGCAATCGGGAGAGCCTTCCATAAATGCCCCAACGTTGAGGACATTGGGAGGAATTTCAAATGTCGTACCACCGAAGGCAAGGCTCAGAGTCTAAAATTTCAGCCACTTTGGCAAAAAGTTGATCGATCAAGCATCCATCTACGCGATTGATCACAAAGCCAAGTCAGTGATAAAATAGGAAGTAAACGTGGTGACGAAGGTGGCGAGTTTGCATATGTAGAGGTTAGACAATGCCACGTAACTCGGTGTATGAAAGGGGAACGCGACACACCCACTGGCAAGGCAGCCGACAAGGAACGTATTGTATTTGTCAATGGTGCTTCTCATCGTACCATCAATGACACGCAGGGTGTCGAAAACACACTTGATCAGGTGTCCGTCTGTTAACGAGAACAAGATCACTGCCTTCTGGATGTCTGACTGACCCAAGATAAGTACCGGAAGGGGCGAACGTCATAACTTGCTTGCAGCGCTTGTCGATGTAGTACGATGAAACCGCTATAGAAGGTATAACAATCCATCGGCGCATCCAGACGTAGAAAGACCTTGATGTGTGTGGAGTAAATACATATGCGTGATATGTACATACCTGATAGTTGTCTGAATGCGATAGCGATAGGAAAAAGGAAATACAAGCAGCAAGGACGCGCCATAGAGTAAGTGGTAACTAGAAGAGGAGGATGCACAGAAGGGACTCACAAATAACCATTATCATACAGCCTTCCTGCTCGAAGCCCACGTATCTTGAATAGACATACATTCGAAATCTGGTAAACAGAGGAATACAAACACAAGATGTCACGGAAACTCGCGTGATGCTGAACGTCTTGTTTGTACATTTGTACATGGACGTCCAGTGGACAGGGATTCAAGAATTAACAGTGATCCAGCTCATGCCGATATGTCAACCGCCAAGTTTTGGTACACCTCGAGTACCTAAAGGTCGGGAGTAGTGGTAAGTGGCTCAAAACAAAATATGTTATACCTCATTGCCTCACTAAATGTGCTGAACTTGGATGAATTCGTCCAATATCAAGAATTTGGTGTGGAATAAAACCGAGCCGAAGGGGAGATGTCGTCATCAGCATACAGAGCTCGTCAAACAGGGAACGTGATGTGTTAGGTAAATGTACCCATGGTGGTAAGTACAAGCGACGCTCATTCGTACTCACGGTGTGTTCTGTATATGTTGTGCGGGTAACCCGGGGCTGGTGAAACATGTCGACAGGGATAAGGGATTGACCCTAGCTCGGGGAGATCGGGCACCAACACCGACATCCCCGACACCAAGCCTGTGAGTGACACAAGCGCGAGGACAACCATGGCGAAAAGGATACCAAAAACAACGAAACCAGTGGCCATGTGTATTCAACAAGGATGACGTTGCAGCAGCCTGAGAAGGTAGTGATTATGAGCTTGGTAGGGACACACTGCAGGTATCGGTCGAGCTGGGTGGCCCACAAAGCTCGACACGTCATGAGCTAGAGCTATCATCAATTTTGGATTACATCTTCGTCGAGGTCAGGACAAAACGTTAATACACCACAGATTAGAAGGAAAAGATATGTCCTAGGCCGATTCTCGCAATGTCGAGCTGAAGTTGCTGAGAAGCAAACAGGGAGATAATCAGACCATCCACTCGAGGATGAACGCGATACAACCGACGAAGAACGCACTATCTTTGCTATACATTATAGTAGCAACGAGAAAGTTTGCATGAGATTCGAAAGGAGGTGGTTCATAAATAGGCAACCAACAGGAGCCTCTTGATCATCGAGGCGCTGACCCAAACTCCGTTTATGAAACCAATGGTGCCATTGATGGTGTTGTTCGCTGAGGGGCAAGCATCATGACAGCATTTGTCGAAAATGATGAAGAAATACTGATTCCCTTAGCAAGAAAGTCCACTATATTCTCGTTAAGTGTGCGTACCTGATACTTGCTGTCTTGGGTGCCATCGACAGCGCAAAAACGAAAAATGAATGTCGTAGAGGTGCACCACAGAGCAATCGGTGACTAGTAGATTCACAAAAGGATGTAACCACGGATTCAGTCATACAGTCTGCCCGCTGAGAGCCCGCGCACCTCACGGGAAATACGTTCGCGCCTCCAATCCACCTTAGAAGTCGGCGTGAAACAGAGAAACACGAACACATGCTATGGAAACTCACAACAGTAGAGGCCTGGGATATCTGGTTGTGGTATGCCATTTAATGAACTGCTATCCGAGTTTCTGGTAAGACGCACATGCTGAACAGTGCCAGACCTCTAACGGGGATCCTGGTGAACAAAATTGAATCTGAATGCACGTGCCAATGGCAGTTGCGACACCTGGATGGGAAAGTACTCCAGCTTTTCAAGTCCGATCTCGGGACTTATGGTCATGTTTCCTGTTGCTATCGCTCGTTTGGGGATTTCCGAGGTAAGGATGTTATCCTTTGCATTAGCGCGGCAGAAGTTGCCTTCCGATATGTACGGAACTCGTTGTAGTCTGCTAAGTTGGCGGCAAGAACGGCTTTTGTCAAGGAAATGCGTGGGCAATGGGCATGCAGGAACAGGCAACGATTAATGATTACCCTGAAGATAAATTGATAGAAATGGTCACTTGGTCTCACCAGAAGCAGAGCATCACTATGCAAACCTGCAGTTGGACGATCAAACACGTATCAGCATATGTGTTCTGTTCAATGGTGTTGGTCGCAAGAGGTACTCGTCACGCCGCACATTTGCTCCCGGGCCATTTCCGAGTTGAATGAGTAATGAGCGTGATTTAAAGAAGTCTGCGAGGAAAATGAGCGGCCGTGCTTGCCCGATTATGTGATAGTGGTGACTCGTACTTTACGCAAAAAAGTTGTAAAATTTGCAGCGAGTCCAGCTCATGATTCACTTGGCTGGTAATATCAGCCAATTCTATCTGAGTCGATCCACTTTCTATCTGAATCTAACCTTGGGGGATCGCATGGCACTAGTACGACACCATAAACGAGAAGCCCCGGTGACGTGGCTGTTTTGCTTCCGTGTCAGCGGTGTTCTATTTTGCTCAGGCTAGGGAGCGAATTTGCCATCTTTTCTCCACTAGGGTCCATGAATCATGGGTTGTACGACGATCCGATCGAGATCGTTGCTCATACGTTTCGTCAGCACCGCCAGGGTCAGGTTCGTCGCTGGGTACCGATACCAAACAGGATATATATGCAAACTAAATGCATAGTTAAGCGGCTTCGCGAATTCCGGCTGGTTTGCAAGTTTTAACCTCTTAATACCCTCTCCCTCACGATGAGAACCCCACTGGGTTTGTCTCTCTTTTTCTCATCGGCGCTCTTTTTGCAAGTCCTCGCTGGTCAACCCAACAAAATATATGGTGTAAATCTGGGTTCATGGCAAGTGCGCCCAGATTCAGTAACTTTCCCGAGCGTTGACCCCATTTGACGATATATAGGCTTGTGCTTGAGTCCTGGATGCTACCAGAAGGTACAGTTTCCCGCTGCCTTCCGACGTTTATTGATCTTGACGGCCCGTAGAATGGACGAGAATGGGTGGCGAAGTGTGTTCGAATGCTTGTGCTACTTGTATGTCAACCGAGTCGTACGTCCAACCTCCTGCGTGACGTGACCCGCATTCTCACGAAATACTTTTAGTGCATTCGCTAGCAGTTACCCCAGTGACTATGTTGATCAACAATTTGCAACACATTGGGAGACCTGGTTCACTGAGGACCACGTTCATCAGTTCAAAGATGCAGGGATCAACACAGTTCGAGTCCCAGTACGTGTCGGCACAATTTTTTTTCTGTTCTATCTTAAATGAGCATTTCATTCAGCTCGGGTATTGGATTGTTGAAGAACTTGTAGACCGCGATACGGAAGCATATCCTCGTGGTGGTCTTAAGTACCTGGTACGCCTTTCAATAGAATAGACTAGCTCTTCAATCTGAAAATGAACTGCTCTGACAGCGTCAAGGCTTGAAATGGTTAAAAGATGCTGGAATACAAGCCATTTTGGATCATCATGCACTTCCTGGCGTTCAAACCCCATTGCAGATGTTCACCGGAAAGTATGTGGCCCAGCATCTAGAAGCGCACATCGAAACTGAATCCATCGTAGCTGCACCCTTAATGTTCAGTTCTATGTAAGTCAGCACCATGATTCACATAGTATAACTTGACGATCTTGTCTGTTAGACACCCTATAACTATGGCCGTGCATTGATCTGGACCGCGGTTATGACATCGCTGGCACACCTTGATCCCAACTTTGGCAGTGTTTTTGCTATCGAGGCCATCAACGAGCCCATCTCGGATGCTTCGCAGACCCCGGGCTACGGACAATGTGTGTTCCTTGCCCTTGACTGATTCATCTGAATCCTGACGGTATGTTGCAGTTCAGAAGGATTTCGTTCAAACTGTTCGTGCTGTAGAGCGTTCCTTTGGCATCGAGGTTCCTGGTACGACGTGGGATGCTACTACTCAGCCAACTGACTATGCGCTCGCTCTGGATGAAGCATGTTCATCACCTCTGTTGTCTCTTGGTGTCACAGAAGCAATCAAAGCAGCTATCCCTATCCTCCTTGGCATTGTCTCTGAGTATGCGCTCGGAAATACCTTCACATCGTTGCCATTCAACCCCACCCGATCTCCGCTGGTTACCAAGTAAGATTCTAACCACGAATAGTGCATACAGCATTACTTACGTTGCGTCGAGTTTCATGGATGTCAACTGGCAGTACAACAACCCACCCAACCCGGCAAATGCTGCGGATGGACCTCAGGGATACGACAATCATCTGTACTATTCGTGAGTCGTTAGTTTCGTCTACATATCCACTTTGCTAACGTCTTGAAGGTTTGGCGTAATGGATTTCCACTCGAGTTTCTTAACGCCTTACTCATCTTGTTCTGTAGGGCGTTGCTGATGCCAATGAGGAAGCCTACTTGGAAAGCATTTGCAGTAAGTCATTTAATGACACTATCAAACAAACCATTCATCCTTTCCCGTTCCCTCAGACCTGCAGCGCATCCAAAATGACGCCAAGGTTGGCGACTCGCCTCTCTGGTTCGGCGAATGGGGGCTTGCGACCCAATTCAACGCTACGGACGATTTCCTCTACAAGTGGGCAGACGCCCAGAAATGGGCCTACAGCCAGGGTGCTGGATGGATTGTAAGCGTGATTTTTTTTTGGTCAGCCCGGACTTGTTCTTAAATCACGCCTGTCACGATGATCCCAGTATTGGAACTTCAAGGTCGAACCTGGAGCAACATATAACGGGGTCGTGTTGGCTCCGCAATGGTATGTTCTCAAACAAGCATGTGATGATCCATGTCACAAATGGTTCGATCTTGTTTTAGGTCCTATCTCATCGGCCTTGAATTGGGATTCCTCACGGAAGATCCTTCTGCGTATCACAACCCTGATATATGCGAGCCTTATATCAACAATCCGAATCCGAATCCGACATTCCGTCGTAGGCATGGTCGCTCTACGTCTGGCTACTTTTGATTTTTTCATTCCTTGCGATATGGATATGGGCACCCATGACGTTCGTTTTTGAGCCCTATGCTATGTTACATACCCAAGTCAATTCTCACCGCTCGGTATTGTAGATGCCTTTCATTTTCTCGAAACCCTAGTCGCATTGTGCTTGTTTTGTTTACTTTGTTAATTAGACATTGTAGGCCCTTTTTGCCTTGATGCGAACGAAAATCATGTTTAGTTCGTCGCTGCGGCGTCTGCGTCTGGGCGTGATGCGAGCTGGACCGCACGAACGTCACTCACGCCAGTGGTTATGATTCATTGATTCATTATTAGTATTCAACCTGAGCCGCTCGTACAAGTCCATACATTAATCGCTATTTCTATGTAGCCCACATCACAGGCTGTAGTTGGGTGGGTGAAAGGAGAAACGCCAGGAATAATATATCCTATTCATCTACTCGACAATGCTCAACTCCCTGGTACGCGTCTTCGCGAATTCGTCCTTGTATGTGTTCCAAATTCTGGGAGGGTAGTCGAGTCAGAAAAGAGAACGAAGCTGGAGCGCCAAACAAGCAAACGGACCGAGTCAGCTCCTCGATATAGAGTGTCTGCACTCGAGTCAATTCTTCAATCGACGGTTTATCACATTGCTGGATATGTATTGGCCGGCCAACTGTGAAGGTCAGGTAGTCCAATGGCTGATGATTCGGATACTGAAAATTGACTCACTAACTGATACGATCCTCCGACGATAGGGCATGAGTCCCAGATTATCTGTGAATCACAGGCGCAAATGGTGGTCGTCAAGAGGAAGTAAGCTCTAATAGACACGGCGCACAATTTAATAACCCCCGTCCATGAAATAAAGGGAGAGTGAATCCGAATAGGTGTTGGAACTTTTTCTGTAAAGCGTAAACAGTGGTCCCCTTTTCATTCGGCATCTGCTCATAAATCTAAAAGTAACGGATCAAAACAATATGACGTCCGATCAACGCTAGCATACCCACATCATTCTCGCCGAACGAAAATACCGGAACTAGGTCCGCGCTGATAAGACAAACAAAATGAAAATGAGGTGTGTGCTGTCCTCGGAGAGTAATCTATCATACCCATGTTGAATGGCAATCTTGATAAATCCCAGCCTGCGAGGTTGACGCATGAGCATGCATTAGGATTAATCTTGGCTACATCGACCTACCTCCTTCTTAGTGTCAAGTCTGCAGTGCCTGGACGAGCACTCAGGCTTTCTGCAGCACCGCCGACCACGATGGCAATTGCCTGTCCTGGACCACGCTTCAAGATGTTGGAGCATGACTGCTTAGAGACACTGCTTATCCCCAAGGCCATAAGGATTTCGCGATATATAGGGACCTCAAAGTTGTTTGTTAGGGTAAGGAGGTGAGGTTGAATCCCTGGGAATGCGAGTGAAAACCCCGTAGCTAGGCCAGATGAGTTATCAGGACGTAGCATTTCCATGTGTAGCATATACCAAACCTTCGGTTGCAAAAGTTGCCATTGCACCCCTTAGGAAACAGACTGAGCCATGAGGTATACATAAAAAGCAGCCCCTTACATTCCAATGATTCCTAAAATGACAGAAGTGAAAAACAAACTATAAATACGAGAGTAGTTTAGGACGAACCATGTGGATGATAACCGAACACGTATGGTCGATCTGCGGGTAGATCGTATTCCTTTAGAGAACCATCATCAGTTCAAACAAGGAGGAACACAAGTGGTACAGAACTCACCTTCAAGAGCCTGGAGTGATCACAGAAGTGGATCAACAACAGCGATGTATGAATACGTTTCTGGATACGTACGAGGCGGGATAATACTCCGCAAAGTACTTCCATATCTTTAAAGAACGAAACCACGGGCTCAGCCTCGTACCATGCTCGGGACTCTTGTCGACCCATCGGATCCATACGACGTAAAGGGCGAGGAAGGGCCAGAGGGCAGGGATCGAACTTGAGAGCATACAAAGTGAGTACGGCATCAGCAACGGAAGAATAGGGACGTACCACAGGAGTAGGAAAAGGAAGACACAAATTACAAGCAGTGTTGACCAGGCAGCGACGGCCATGGTTTGCAATCTTCGTCTCCGGGGTATCTTGGTGGGCACGAAGCTAACAGGATGTATATTAATGCATCGCTGAGGCGCGAAAATGGCAGGAACTCCACTCGATTGATGCATGCAACGCGGCCACTGGACGCAACGGCGACGAGGTCAGCTGGGAGAGTCTCTCACGCAGCGCCGACGGAGAGAGCGTCGCGGTCGACGTGGAAAATGAGCGGGCGTGGTCCATCATCGTCGAGGGAGAAGGAGAAGGGTGACAGCCAATTGGATATGCACTCAGATTGGTCAGCTCATGCCTCAGGAGGCTTCCCTCGCTAGTGGAGACGACGACGACGACGGCAAGCTGGGTCCATGCGTCGCGACAAGATCAGTTCAACGGAGTGACCGTCAAGCCTTCGAGCTCGCAACGATTGTTCTGAAGCCACCTGTGTGCAGTCGCTCGAAGGGATCAAGCCATCCACCGCCACTGTCGCGTCCCTGCAACTGTTAACGACGAAATTTCATAGCTCTACCAGTGTAAGAATAGATGACATCTGAGATCTGAGATCCATATGGACTAGAACATCGGCGAGGATCGCTTGTAAGTATGACTTTCCTGAGTTCACCGCAAGCAATATGAATTACAACCCATCCTAGCACAAGTTATACATATCAGACCCGACGACTGCTACATCTCCTCGTCATCATCAAAGTAGAGCTCTTCCACGGGAAAGTCTCCAACTCTGACCCGATCCGGTCGAACAAAGACACCGTAATTGGGGAGACAGGTGAAGTATCGCTCTCCCTGTACTCTACACGATGTAATGTCATCTGAGATCAAGAGGCGAGAGAAAGAAAGGGTTTACGCACGATCCATCGTTACGCCCAATGGGTTCATCGTATTCGATACCAACCCAAGTTCCACCCTTTGCGAACGCTGTCTGTCCTATGAAACGCACCGTACCACGTTTATGCAGTCCTTCCTCTGCAGATTCGGCCTCGCAGCGTGCGCCGATTACGATATCGAGGGCGCCAATATCAGTGGTATCATTCGGGATCAGCTTCTCCGACGGTGGTGCGAACCGACCGATCTTGAGTTGCTGCTTGTACGCCAGAACGGAATCTGCAATTGTAATAAATAAACCTAGCGCGACGGAACAATCAATTCGCGCTCGAACCTGATCGTTTCGCGTACGCATCGTCGCTCAGCTCGAATTTCTCGACTTGGGATACATCAGAAAGCTGTCCTGTGAACGAGGTGGCGGGGTTCGTGTCGATTACCTACGGCCAGAAGGGCATCGTCGATCAGCGCACGGCGTCGAGAGCCGGGCATCACGGGGGGTGCATAAGCTTAAATGATGGATCTGTGAACTTACGTTGAGTGTTTGGAACGTCGTCAGCCCGTAGAAGCCGAGTTGTTTAGCGTCATCTGAGAGCTGTGCGATCGTCTCGCCTGCGTTGTTTTGCAAGGAGATGCGTTGATTTTGGACTGGGATGCCGGTGATGAGTTCGAGTTTCGTCTGTGGGTCGAATGAGTGGATTAAATAGTACGGGTGGGTAGACGATCGGAACCTTGAGCTGTTCTACGGTGAGGTGAAGGTCAAGGCGACGCTCTGATCGCGTGTCTGGGGAAACTACGAAGACATTGACGATGGAGGACATTGCAGATCATAACAGGGCCAGGCCAAATATTTATATCTTTCCCTTGTATAACTACGGCCCTACTTGGATGACACCACGCACCCTGTATAAACGGTTTAACAAAATACTGATGTTTGACTCCCTAGGTGGTCGCCGCGTGGCTCCCGAATTTTGGAACGGCAGAGGAGGTATTTTATTCGTCAGTTCATTCGAGAATGGTTCTGAGGTTCTTATGTTTGATAGGAGCTACTTCAACAGCGCTCCTTCCAAGGAAGGCTCGTCTCTTATCCTTCTGCGTGAAATCATGGACTTGTATCCAGGCTGGGCGCCATCGACGTTCTTTTCGCGTCCAAGTTTGAATTGCTTGCCTCCAGGAATGCGCGTGGACCAGATGCTCGTGAGCGAGTACCATCAGATGGGCATTCTCCAGTGTCATCTCGCATAGTATTCCTGTTGCTCCCCTATATTTGCTCCCACACCAGCCAGATCGTACTCGCACTCTACGAAGCCATATCCCCTGCACCCAAAGATCCGGTGGTTGGGCTGGAAACCCGATCAGGGTATAGATCCGAGGGCAACATGGTGGCAGGTACCCCGGTTCCCTGTCTCGTACACAAATACCTCTAGGAGGCAGCCTCGCCACCGACTAGAATGCTATTAGCCTATTACTGAGAGTTCGTAATCAAAACATCGGATCTGAGGTGCGACTCATACGCAGTAGTCAGGCAGTAAACTCGACAGTTAAAAATATTTGCTATTGCAGAATCGGTCTTCCTTAGTGAGTAGATTCGTTGAACGTGTCTGACTCTTCCGATAGTCCAGCTTTTCAGATATGATTATCGCCATGAAAAAGAGCCCCCTCTGGATACGCCTCAATCTCATTCTTCAGCTTCTTCCATAATTTGCTTAGGTCCCAGTGAAGGCGCATTCGGTGGGGATGAGAACTTCATGGTTTTCATGACCTTTGAGAGCCAAAGAAAATCTGAATGGAAGCTGAGATCAGATGTCGCTCGTGAATTCTTTCCTTCTAAGCAGAAACTTGAAGGCAACAGTGGTTCGTGATCGTGAATGCATCAAGTGTCATCGGTCAACTCAGCTCAATCCTTGGCCGAATAGGACACATTCGTGCTTCTGCGCTGTTTCGACAAAATCATGCTTTTCCCGAGATGTATGGTTGATTTGATGCAAAGGACCTCTCAGTTGACGTTTTGACACAAGGACACAATTTGGCTGTGTATTGTGCTGAACTGTAACGTTTTTAACTTTCTCTTTCACTATATCACAATCTTATCTTATCTAACCCATGTATCGTAGTCTTTAGTTTGGAATCACTTTTTATCCTTCGAATAACGGCTCCCTTCGAGTCGCCTTGTCGGATCCTCGTAAGTTGATTCTAGACTGATCGTAACACTTACGTAGATCGAACTCGCAGAGTAAGTGGTGTGGGCCACCGATTCCGTTTCTATGCTAGCTGTGTCAAGATAAACGTATCTAGAGACGCGGTCGCATCCTCTTTTTGACAATGGACGCTGAAGACGGTGAGGCTTTTTTCGCAGTGGTCGTCATGCATCGCTAAAGAGATGCGTTCATGATGTGCAGATCCAAACTTGCGAGAGGAGGGGCTGGGATGGATATGCGCCGCATATTTTGTTTCCTCCTTTACAGCGCTTGGCCAACGGAGGATGTCGGTGGGTTTCTCAGCCACGCGAGCAGTAAATAAAATATTGAGATGATTGACACGGGTGAATCCTTACCCATAGACTTTCTTGATGAATGGCGACGACCGGGGGCTGGAAACGTCAATTTCTGCTTCAGCTGGTTTCCGATTAAAAATGTCGCCTGGGATGGGTGTTATGAGGGTGGTTGGTACGGAGACATGGCGGGCTCGCGGGAAAATATCTTTCCGATGTCGGATGACCTTTTGATCAATTGCCTTTTTTGTTCTTGAAAGCTTGACTGCAAATATGACGGAACCAAGAGCAATTCACAAGTCAGGGAGAAGCCTGAAAAAAGCTCGGATAGAAAAGCCGATCATACCGATGCCATCACCACCAATTGCAGAAATCAAGGCTTCCGTATCCTTTTCCCCAAAGGATAAACGAGAGCGAGAAGAGACCGAATGTCGTGCCATGGACCATATCGATACTGCAAAATCAGATACCAAGTCCGGGTTGTCCTCTTCTTTTGTCGTCGTCGCAGGTTCATACGAAAAGCTCCTCTACGGACTCGACGGGACGGTTACGTCCTCTGAGTCTGGCTGCGCGTTTCAGTTGAAGCCGGTCTTCATATTC
The DNA here is from genome assembly GCA_038090155.1 of Rossbeevera pachydermis. Classification (NCBI taxonomy): domain Eukaryota; kingdom Fungi; phylum Basidiomycota; class Agaricomycetes; order Boletales; family Boletaceae; genus Leccinum; species Leccinum pachyderme. The sequence continues at coordinate 36,374 of JBBPME010000164.1, forward strand.
CCTGCGCATGTATCGTCCATCAAAGCTGTTGCTGCTTCGCCTGGCGGAGGTAAATGGCTGGCCACGGGAAGTTCTGACGAAATAATCAAGGTTTGGGACCTGGTGAGGCGAAAAGAGATCGGTGGCTTGATGCACCACCAAGGTATGTCACATTTCTCGTTTGTATGTTCACCCTGGGAGGCGACACGACGACGTTGTTCCAGGTTCCATCACGTATCTCCAGTTTGCTTCGCGCTCTCATTTACTCTCTGCTTCCGAGGATGGTACGCTGTGTCTTTTCCATGCGCGGGACTGGACCGTCTTGCGCACACTCAAGGGACACAAAGGCCGTGTCAATTCTGTCGCTATCCACCCATCTGGAAAGATTGCGCTGAGCGTCGGGCAAGACAGGACACTACGTATGTGGGATTTGATGCGTGGTAAAGGGTCGGCCAGCACGAAGTTGGGAAAGGGTGAGGTCGTTGGCCTATGATACGAATCTTACTGAAAGCTAGCTACCAAGAGGGCGAAGTCGTTAGATGGTCTGTGTCTGGTTCAATGTTTGTGGTTCAGTCAATGTCTTCCCTCGACATATTTTCTACGGTACGTGGGCTGCCCGTATGAACGCATCTCCATGTATTCTCACTTCAGTACTAGAGTATGTCATTGCAACATGCAACTACGCATCCATCAAGGATTCATAGCGTACGTTTTTGTAAACGTGTAAATGGAGAGGGAGAGCTTCTACTGGTCGCGGCGGAAGACAAAAAAGTGTCTATATATCAGCTATCCGACGACCCGCAATCACCTCCTACAATCATCGCCGAGATGGTCGGCCATTCAAACAGGTTAGTTAGCAATCTGACCACATGCCATTTACTGATAAGCGCTTCTGCAGAGTAAAAGCTGTGGAGACGCTTGATATTGCGCTCCCGACGACCACATCCAAAACCGAGGGCGCGCGAAGGTCGACGACAATCGTCTCTACTATTTCGTCCGATGGAAAAATATTTGTGTATGACTTGGCCACACTACCCGCCGAGGCGACGGAAAAAATGCTACTACGCCCTGCGGCGGAATACGACACCAAGGGCACTCGACTGACGTGTTTGACCGTTGCCGAAGGTAGATCGATGATTGTGAGCGGGAAACGGAAAGAGAGGGAAGAGGAGGAAGTAGAGTGGGAATTAGAGTAATAATGGTTAGCTAATACTCATCATGAACTCTGCAAAGCTCAAACGGAAACTCGGCGATTTGGGCGTGAATACTTCGAGTAGAAAGGCAAATGAGAACTTTTGTTTGGTAGAATTCTCTCGCTTTCGCCCTTTCTGTGACGCTTACGGTCGTCTAGATTGGTACGCCTCTGCCACCCCTCGAGAAGTCCAAAGACACGGGCGAGTTCGTACCGGTTTGGAAACAAGATGTCAGTTGCTGCTCCTCGGTGGGCTATTTAGTCTGATGAATCCTGCGGTCTAGGTCAGAGACGAAAAGGGTCGAAGAAGACTGCATGGCGCATTTACGGGAGGATTCTCTGCAGGATACTTCAACACCGTCGGTTCCAAGGAAGGTTCGTTTCTTATCCTCACTCCATGCAAGCTTGGTTGAAACTTGATTCCAGGATGGGCCCCGTCGACCTTCGTCTCCTCACGATCGGATCGCACCAAGGCTCGGGCTGTGCGTCCGGAGGACTTTATGGACGAAGAAGACCTCGCGGAGATGCGCGCGGACCAGACGCTCGTGAGCGAGCATCATCAGATGGATATTCTCGGGGGGACACAGGCCGAGAGAGCTCGTCGAGCCGGGGACGACGGCGCTCAGAAAGAGTACGTCTCTTACTCCTCAAATTTTTTCGGTGTCACATCACTCACATCCCCGTTTCTCCGCTTCATTCACTGCCATACCAGCCCAATTACACCCGCACTCGAACAAGCTATATTGCCTGCACCCAAAGATTCGGCGGGCGGTCGCATCCTCAAGAAGATGGGCTGGAAACTGGGTCAGGGAATTGGCCCGAGGGTAACGTGGCGGCAGCGCGAGATTCAGTATGGGCGCGATCCAGACCGGACGGGGCCTGACGTGGACGAGGAAGCCAAGAAGCACACATATCCACCAAAGGACATCCCACCGATCGTTGTACCCCGTAAGGAGGATTTTCACGGGCTCGGGCATACCAAGGCGCTGGGACTCCGTGCAAGTCTGGATGTTTATAGCCAAGGAGGGGCGCAGGGTAATCAGGGACCACGACTCGCAGGCATGCTTCGCCGTCTGTTGTTGGGTTTTGTCATTGCTCACGCCATTGAATTTTGCAAGGTGGATTCGGACTGGGCGCATTGAACGATGCCGATGAGGACGATGTGGATATTTATGATCACACCACTGGTCATGGAAGAAGTCGACATGCTTTCGATGTCAACGACACGCAAGACGAAGAACGCACAGCTATTGGAGGCCGCGGCGCCAAATCCAATAATGTGAATACCATGCCCACGTCTTCGGTAGGTGCCGCTGTTGACTGTGGTATATGGGGAACATGCTCACGCATTTCAGTCACAAGGAAGTGGATCAGGATTTTTTCGCGACGGAAAGCCTGTCCTTGCTGGTTTCAGACTCGCGGAAAAACCTATAGCTGAAAACTTGTGGCAAGTCGTTGGTTGATTTAAAGTCTGTCTACTTTGCTACAAGTCGTTGCAGGTTCCCTATTCCAGAAATTCCAAAGGAGTGGAAACCCAATCCCAAGGTTGTGTGGGAAAAAGCAAGAGAGGCAATGAGCGAGAAGGAGAACATGCCTCATTTCCCTGTGCCGGGACAACCACAAACTCACGCCCAATGGAAAATGGGAATATCCCCAGATCAGGTTGGTTTTCCTCGAACCACGCAATGTTCATTGAAAGACCCATCCGCTACATAGCGCGGCGCGGCGCTTGGAGAGACCCCTCTTCCGTCTGCACCGCGATCCATTTTTGAGTACATGTCAAAGAAAGACGAAGAGCGGATCAAAAACATTGCAACAAGCCGTTTTGCCGGTCCCTCTGCCACTGAATCAACGGAACGAGATACATCACCAGCACCAACGCCAAGCCCACTCCCATCCCAGGGGCCTTACATCCCACACACCGAACTGCACGTGGCACAAGCAGCGTTGCAAGGGTTCCAACCATTCACTTCCAACCCCGACAAGCAATCGCGATACACTGCCTATCTTCGTGCACATGCAGAGCCTGGATCGGGTACGCCGATGCCAACACGGCAGCCAACTCAGACGCCCGAGACGTACACGCTCGAGATGAGCGAGTTCGCCAAGGCTGCGGCACTCTTCCGTCCTATCTCGGGAGCGATGGCAGGGCGGTTCACCAGCGCCGCCGTGCTCGAACTCGGGCCCAAGATTGTCGAAGGGTTGCATACGCCTAATGCCGAGCCAGAGTCCGAGGCAATGGAGCACAAAGAATCGGTAGAGGAAAAGGAAGCGGAGAAGAAGGAAGAAGATCCCAAGGTGCACGCTGCTCGGCTGGGTATGTATGGTCCGATGACGAGAGAGGTCAAGCCGTGGCAACCTGCACGGCTCCTGTGCAAGCGGTTCGGTGTCAAGGATCCCGATCCGGATGTGCACTTTGAGACGACGGAGGCGTCAACCTCTGCTAGCGCAGACGTGGGTCAAAGCACGGACGCAATGGATGGTGGCCCTCAGGGACCGGCAGGTAGTAGTGATGTGGATGGGTCGTCGGGTCCGTCCATCCCGCGCGGCAAGCGAGACTTGGCCAACATTGGACTGGGTGAAGACGATGGACAGGGGGACGAGGTGCTCACGTATGAGCGGCCGCCGATGAACATCTTCAAAGCCATATTCGCGAGCGACGACGAGGAGAGCGAGGAGGAAAAAGAGGACGAGGACAAGTCGGCGCCAGAGAACAAGGCTGGTGATGCTCAGATACCTACGGAGGAGCCCTCGGTCTCATCACAGAAGTCGGCCAAGACATCATCGATTCTACCACTGGTTGCGCCTGGTCAGACCAAGGAGAGCGTGGCGGAAGAGGACAAGATCGTGGATCTATCGACCTTCAAGCCGACATTTGTTCCCCGGGAGTCACAGCCACGCCTTGGGAACGAGAATACGTCCACTGCGAAGGAGAAGAAGACCAAAAAGTCGAAACCTGGCGCGCTGGTATCGTTTGACGTGGACGAGGACGGTGGAGAGTCACTTTCGATATCAGCGCGGCGAGAAACCAAGGAACGGGATCGTCCGAAGAAGAAACGAAAGAAGAACAGAGAGCATGCGGGAGAGGAGGACGAGTGGGTGGAGAAGCCACCACCAGATATCGTCAAGGATCTTCCTACCAAGAGACCCCCAGAGGATGTGAAGGCGGACGACATTGATGGGGTCGCCGGTCCTCCCCGGGGACGGAAGCGTGCCGTAGACTTTTTGTAGTTTACAACGAGGGTCATTCACGCTTCTCCTGCCCTGGAACCTGTACTCAGGTGCGACCACGTCGAATTAAATCCTTGATCGTGAGTCGTGACGCCTATCCATGACTATGACTTGAAGCACGGCCGAATTCCGGCTGATAAAAAAGGAATGATCGAGAAAGCAGCTCATGAACAGACACTAGATTGAAGGGCCGACTCCATGTGTCCGCTCGTAATTTGGCGCCTGCCATGCCCCAGCGACAGCATTGCAGGTTTGGATGCTGTTGTTGCGCTTGAACAGCTTCTGGCGGAAGATCCCAGATACCAACCTGAAACCAGATGGTTCCCTGGATGACACCGCTGTGATCATCCGATAGTCATCAATTTTACCTTTGCCATCACACGATTTGTTCCTACTGGTTAAACTCAAACCCTGTTACTAGTGGACGTTTCACCGCCAGTCCTTTCCAGTCCGCTACAATGCGATTCATTCAAGTCACTATAACCATCTTTGTAGTCTCCGGCAGATTGGCTGCTCTACCAGCAGCCACCAAGATGGACATGTCAAGTTTGAAGCCAGCGGATGGCATTGCCGTACCGCTCACCAAATATACCTCCATTCTGAATTCCAGCGAAACCATCTTTGATCTCCGAGACACAACCAGTTCTTATGGTATATCGATCGAACAGTGCGTGGAATGAACTGTTGCATCTGGATGGCTCAAACTTTTTTAGTGGTCCGGACGATTACGAGATGAACATGGGGACGATACATCCTTTCGCTACGACATGGAACGAGTCTGGACTCGAAAGGCGTGACGGGAGCATCCCACTCACAAATTATCAAGATATTATGTGGATTGGCGAGATTTCTATTGGGACTCCTCCGAAGACCTTCAAGGGTAAGTTCTCCTTGTATCCTTTGACATACTGTGTTGACCTGCCTGATGTACGACACAGTCCAAATCGATACTGGTTCAGCGCATGTATTCCTTTTATTTCATACACGTTGCTGTTTATTCAAGTCGATGGTAATGTAGTGATATGTGGGTGCTACAGACTGGCTGTAGTGGGATTTCCGCAGACCGCGACCTATGGGATCCCAAATTATCCATATCTGCTAAGAAAGCCTGGTGGCCCTGGGGGACATTTCAGCTTACATATGCAGATAAGACCAGTGTCACAGGTTATCAATATATTGACAAGGTAACCATCGCTGGATTCACTGTATGTTTTATGTCCCCTATGGGTGTGACCATTGAATTCTGACACTAATCCAGGCGGACGCTCAGATATTTGGTTCTGCAACATCATATACCTCTCGTTATACTGTCAGAGAACATGCAGACGGTTTGTTGGGATTGGCTTTCCCTTCTGTCTCGGAATTTAGCGCCTCTCCGCTCTTTCAATCACTTGTCAGTCAAAATGTGATAGTAAATCCGACAGTCTCATTTAAACTCTCTTCTTCTGGGGCTGAGATGTACATCGGTGGAACAAACAATATGTTGTATAAAGGCAACATCGAATACACACGCGTAACAAAGAGAGTGAGTTAAAATGATAGCTGGGAATGCAAGTTGCTGATGATTGGCGTTCATCCAGGGATTCTGGCAGGTGGTCATGGATGATATTCGTGTTAATAATTTTCAAGCCCTTAAAAATGTGGATGTTATTTTCGACACTGGTGCAAGCTTCATCTTTGGGGATTGGAAGCGGGTTTCAGACTTGTATAGACCCCTTGGTGGTCAGGTCTTAGAACGTAATGGATATGGTTTCTACTACTGTGAGTTCCACTTGCGTTTGGTGCCTTTTTCTTATCCACATCATGCAGTGCCGTGCGAGTCCTTCCCAACAGTTAGCCTTACCTTCGGTGGCACGACGTTTGAAATCCTTCCTGACATGTTCAACGTTCGACCGATTACGGAGGGTTCTTCCAACTGTTTCTGTGCCATTGTCGCTCGGCGCGCGAATACCGGTGAGATTCCATAATCTATTACTTCCTGAAGTCCCATTCGTTACTCGTCTGACTATGATATGACCTAGGATCTTGGAGCATTGGGATGCCTTTCCTGGGGAGCGTATACACCGTGTTCAATTACGGTACATCACAGGTCGGGTTTGCAGAGCTCGCTTGAATCTCCGCGAATATTCCCAGCACGCTGTATATTTATGCATTTGGCCTATTAAGAGGGGGTTCGTGATCAAAACATCAGCGGATTAGGGGTTGAAACCATAAGCTAATTTCAGCTTCTGCTTTGATTCTCTACATCGAATCATTGGCGTTGCACCCAATTTCTGGGCCATGGTGAGCTGATAAAATGTGGCAGTACACTCCGATCCGATACAACCAAATAAAATGTACTGGATTCAAAGACAGTCACGGTATGCCAAAAAAAATCGGACTTGGGCTTCATCTGTCTCATCTGGTAGAATGGGGATGCGCGGAGACACTAACTTTGCGTTGATGAGTGGTACTGACGCACCATGTTCCAGCACCATCCGACTACGAGCAGAAGCTGACGTTGTGGAAGATGCCCATGACACTAAAAATCATGACGTGAAGCATGGGTCGACGAGTTAGTAAAGGGTGCGTGGAGTTTCAAGCCGAAGTGTGACTAACTTGAATGATGGGTATGCAAACCCGCTACTGAACCGATTCTTAACGTTAACAATGGCTGACTCGGTGGATGCGGAATCAACTAACCACTGCGTATGCCGTCTCGCTATCTTGTTAAGAAACGACTCAAACGATGACAAGCGACACACGAAGAGTGGACGCGAGTAAATGAGTATTTCAAAACTAAAGAATAGAATACAGAGCGAGTCTTGTATATATACTACGAGAGATGTGAATATGTGATAACAGAAAAGAAAGATAAGATAAGATTAGAAATGAAAAGAAAACATTATATTATCTCCCTCGTAGGCTCGATGTCCGCATCGATAATGGAAATTCGAGTTGAATCAATATCTAAGTCAACAGAAGGAATATCGAACAAATGAGAAGGTAAACGAGTCAAAGAAGAACTGAACATCTTAAAGTTTTCATCGTCGAACGTATCACCGCGACCAGAACATGAGTGACAATTACATACTTCGCGAAGTTTGATGGTTAGTCCGCGAGAGGCTTCGGGATTTCGGCAATGAAAGTCTCTAATGGACTTGTGAGCATTGGTTAAATTGGAGATATTCAACCACTCATCTTCTTCTGATGGGAATCCTTTCCAATGAACGAGGTATTGAATCTTGCCACGTCTTTCTCGCGAATTTACGATTGATTCAATCTCTTGTTCTATTTGCTGATCAACAACGTCCGGGGGAGGAGGTGGAGGAGCTTTTTGTGAAGGAAAGGAACCCGGCGTGTATGGTTTCAGTACACACTCGTTGAAAACGGGATGTATACCTCGCCACTTTTTGTCCAGTTTGAGTTTGTACGAGCCATCGGAATTCCGTTTTTTGATGGGGAAGGGACCATAACGTCGGTCGTCGAGCTTTTTCATAGGCCGATCAGAACGAATATTGGTAGCCTCGATGAGAACGAGGTCTCCTTCCTTGAAATTAGGTACCAGATGGATCTTGTGATCATGATAGCGTTTCATGTCCGCCTTAGCATGTTCCATCGATTTTTGAGCTAGTTCGTGAAGGGCTTTCATGCAAGACACAAAGTTGGCGGCACGATCGTTTCAAACACTTTTCCTGGCTTTGTAACATTTTCACTTTTTACCTTTCACATTTCACTTTATCACGTCTCGATAAGATCACATCTTGATTAGTAAGTAGTATATAAGCTTGACCTTCCTGTATCGTATGTCTTTAGTTTGAAATCATCTTTTATCCTCAAACATACGCCGCTCTTTGCTGCGACTCGACGGATCTTTGTGGATTGATTCCAGACTGATTCCTAGGCTCGTAACTGTTGGCGACGCCTGGTTTCTATACAGAACCGGCTACCACACACAATACTAGGACAATGGAAAATGTCAATTAAGACTAAGACTAGAACAATGGAGTGAACTGGCGGTAAATCAACCAGAAAAGA
>JBBPME010000165.1:0-44596 GCA_038090155.1 Rossbeevera pachydermis
GCCCCATCACCCCGTCGAACGACAGAGTCGAAAATGACGGCGGCCCATCGAATCGGCCTTGACCTCCTCCACTTCCGTCCTCGCCCTCGCGCTGGGCCCACAGCGGTGGTGACGCCCGACCTACGACGGCTACGCACTCTTTGCCCGTCGCGTCGATCGTGAAGTTGGTGAACCACGGCAAGAACGGTAAAGCCGAGGGGTTTACATCATTCTCGAGAATGCGGTTTCGGCAACATCCCCGCACGTATCCGTCCTCGGACGCCTCAATCAGGTACCCGCACGGTGACATGGACGGGTCGTACACCCCACCGTGCACCGTAAATACCTCGCTCAGTCTGACGTCGATCAGTGGCGTCCTTCCGTTGAGGCCGTGGCCTTTCAAGCCAGACGAAGATGCAGACGGGAGTACGAGGTCGATGCACGAATAACACGAATGTTCTTCCTCAGGTTGCAACCGCAGAAACCTCAACTGCGTGGCGCCCGTTGCAGAGTCGACAATCGAGTTGCGAATTAGGACCAGGCTCGCCAGTCGGTAGTGCTCATGTCAAGAGACCGAGAATGTCACGATAGAGAACATACAACATGCGAGCGGGAACGAACGAAAAAGTGAACACGAACGAGGAGCGGAGCCAATGCAATAAAGTAGATAAAAAAACGTCAAAGGCCTGCATCAAGAGTCCCAATTACGACTCCACGATGGAAAGAAAGGCAGACTCACGTGCAAGATAGAGCAACACAAGATGCTCTACGAAGGGGCCCCACCCTGACGCGACCCTGGCTGTGCCAACGGACTCGGCCGCACTGTTCCCGTTCCCCCCAGCCCAGCAGCCTCTAGAAGTGCGCCGTGGGACACGTTGGACACGGTTCGGGAATGCACCTGCGCGTCCGTCTCCGCCATGGATCCACGGATAGAGGATACGGACTGGGACGAAAAATGATGATGTGAGTCTGCCTCCATGGTAGCGTACTCGGGTGGACCCATCACATCGTCCACGATGCGGGTAAAATCGGTCTCGGGTCCGTCTGATCTCGTTGTGATGAGGGGTGTGTCTGTGAAGGCCGAACGGGGCCACGGTGTGGGTGGGACCCTGGGGGTCTCATAAGGGGTGTACCCGCGCAGTGATTGAGCAGCCAAAGGGGGCCGTGCGAGATCGAGGTCGTCGTGCTCGGAATCGAGCAAGTTGGCACGGGTATATGCCTGATTCTGCTTGTGCGTGACACGGTCTAGAAAGGCGAGTTGCTTGAAGCGTTTTCGACGTGCGCAAAAGGCGAAAGAGAGAAAGAGGATAATGAGAGCTGCGCCGCCTGCTGCAGAGCCGCCGATGATGGCGCTGCGTTCGCTGGAAGACGGGGTGGTGGATTCGGATATGGTGGTTGGAATGATGGTTGAGGTCTATAAAAATGAGGTAGGGCAGGAGGATGGAGAGGGGAAAGACGTACGACGGATGGAGAACCATTGACGTAGACGGTGTACGATGAAGTGATGGTCGTTGGTGATAAAGACGGAGGCTGTATTGTAGTTAGGGTTGGGGAAGAAGAAGAGGAAGAGGAAGAGGAAGAGAGTGTGGAAGTGGTGGTGTGGTCGCTGGCAGGCGTAGCCGGGGTCGACTGTGAAGAGCTACTAATAGTAGTGGGTGGTGATGTCTGTGACGAACTCGAGTTCGCTGTCGTCGTCGTCGTCGCGGTCGTCGAGGTCTCTGTCGAGATCTACGGTAGGAGTGAGCAGGTGTGTATTCTACTGTCGAGTCTCGCACTCACCAACGAGGAGAGAAGACTGGCCATGATGATTCTCTCATGAACTCAATCATAAATACCACAACCAAAGATACGACGACCATGAGACATTCTGACTACGTCTCGCTCGCAGGTGCTCGACGTCGCTGGCGTGTCCTCGTCTACATCGCCTGTGCTCTCCTCCTCGGCCCCCTTTTTTTTCTCGCTCATAGACCGCCTTACAACGACGTGCGCACGTTCGAACGTCGTCTTCCTCAGCACTCCTTCAACGACCCTCCACCACGCTATCTCAGGTTCCCCGCCCATCTCTGGGGACACGGCCTCAACAATGTTCTCCAGGAAGCGTGCGTTGCCCTCACCACCCTACTATCTCCTATTGACACCCTTTCTAGTCTCCTCATGTCATACGTCGCTTATGTCTCCAACGTCTCCTTCGTTTTCGAAGACTATACCTGGTCTCACAGTCCTCTCCCCTGGACACTCTATGGCTTCTCTCTCCGTCCCTCCCGCATGCCCATCAACGCCATCATATCCGGTCCAACCGCAGGTGGCCCCATCCAAGGCGCACCCCTCGCCGTCAGTGCAGAGTTCTATCAACGCATCTGCTCTCATTCAGATCGTCACATAATATCTGCTGCTAATGCACCCAAAGACGCCGATGGCCCCCTCTTGGTCGACTGGTGGGTCTCCCAAATCGCTCCCCTCACTAACCAGTGCATCGAGGTCGATGCACCACCCCAAGACCTCTTTGACATGAAGTAAGTCCTTTCTTTCCTACCACTCCCATACCTAAACTACCCTGTCCCAGCTTCTTTGGCGGGCCTCGCTTCCTCTCCCTCTTTGACGCCCTCGCCGCCTCCCCCATCCTCCGCGACTTTGCATGGTCACCGCTCGTCCAATCGGCCCTAGCCCGCAATTTTGCCCTCCTCCAACCCCGCTCCGCTGACGAAGTCCTGGCACCACCAGGCACCGTCCAAGCCACCCTCGGCGGCCTTGTCGCGCTTCATCTCCGCCGCGGTGATTATGTCCGCCACTGCCCAAATCTCGCCTCCTGGGGCGCTTATTACATGGGCATGAATCAGCACCCTTCCCTTTCAGACCGTTTTGATCCCCGCTATGACGACCACTCGGACCCATCTGGAGACGCAAAGCGGGCTTATTACCTCTCACACTGCTACCCAACTACCTCCGAACTTGTCGTCCGTCTCCGCGCAGTTCGGGATGCACATCCGGGTCTGAACAGGGTGTACATCCTCTCCAACGGCTGGGTCCAGGAGCTCGCGAGCGCGCTCCGTGAGGATGGATGGGCAGACGTCGCGAGCACGCCCGATCTCGTGCTCGATGGAGAGCAGTATCACGTCTCGATGGCGGTCGATATGGCCATTGCAGAGCGGGCCGAGGTCTTCGTTGGTAATGGCGTGCGTTTACATCCCTTTGGTTTTCTTGTCCTTGCTCGCTCACGCTCCCTTTTTGCCTAGTTTTCGAGTCTGACGTCCAACGTTGTCATGTTAAGACTGGCCAAGGGAATGGATCCTTCAAGCATTCGGTTTTTATAGAGCTCGCATACCCGCATCGAGCCTTTTGCATCACCCAAGTATACTGATGTTTTCTTGTCTGCCTCTTATTATATGTAATACCTGGTTGGGCACCCAGCGTCTTTTTTATGGGCATACATGTTCACGACGCACGCTATGCTGTACAATATCCTCGACAGTCGTAGGCCTCTGGAATACATTTTGGATATTTGGATAATGATGAAAAATCTAGCCAATCCCCGAAAGCCCTAGTAGCACATGCGCGCGTACGTCAGAAGGAAAACAACGTTTCCAGGACACAAGTGACAACATTCCTTTATCCCATGAAAATGCAAAATTAAAAGTACAAGGGAATACAAGGAAAACGCAAGAAAGAGATGGAGGTAGCTCAACTTTCCCCCTTACACACACCTCATCACCCCGGACCGATCCCCCATACTTCGAGCCCGACACACTCAAATGGCACGTCCCGCGCCTTGACGCCCCGCACCACATTGCTATTGCCCTCGCACCATGCACCACATAGTGGCGGATTGCGAAACGTCGGGCACGCTGCCGACGAACCATCCAAGAGCGACGCATCGAGGTACAGTCCGTAGTGGCCGTCTCTGAACGCCGAACGATCATTAGCATGCATGCAAGCGGGAAATCGACGGGCTACTACGTACCCGCCTCCAAACGAGATGAACCCGTGCTCGCACAATGCCACGTACATGTTCACGCCCGTCCACTCGTACACCTCTAGCTTGCCCTCCCGCTCCCCGTCTACTGGTGCACGATACCGCCACAGAAACCTGCGTATTTCCATCCCATCCAGCTGAGCGAATGAACGTAGAGAGAAAACACGCACGAATCACCAGACCCGTAATACCCTCCCCCCTTTTCGAGCTTGATTCCTTCGCTCAGCCACGCCCCGAACACTCCATCGTGTGCGTCCCGAATCACGAGCAACCCACCTTGTGGCGTCTCGCCTGGTTGTGCACGTGTCGGCACACGCGGTTCGCATCGAGAGTATAGGGTGTTGAGCGAGATCCCGTGCTGGTCAAGCGAGTACAAGAGCGTCCATCGGCACGGAAGTTTGGTTAGCGCGGGCAAGTGTGGCCGGATCTGTTGTGTTGTCAACACGATGGAAAGAGGGATGGGTGGGATGAAAGAACGCACAAGATTTGCCAGGTCCTCCTCGAGCACTTTATCCGTCCCTTCCCACCTCCCAATTAGCATTACTCCCTTTCCCTTATGAGACTGATGACAGTGATGGGGATGAGGATGATGACCAGTTCCATGATCCACTCCGACACCCAGCCCGACAGGATCGACCAGCCCATCCATTTCTTCCTCCGCGAGTTCGTCGGAGAACCCACGGTCCCAAGCACGGTCTCCCGCGAATCCTGGCGCGCCGCTGGGCGGGATGTACGGCGTCGCAGCGAACGGCGAACCATGCGTCAGGGCTGAGGGAGTCGAAAAACGCGAAAAGGTACTTGGTGCCGACGAGGGAAATGCTGTGGATGTCGTCGGGCGGTGGCGTCCCGTGGGCAATAGTGACACCAGACTCGTAGAGAGGCGGGAGAGCGTGGCATGTGCGGGGTGTGGAGGTGACGATGATGGCGGCGGTGGGGAGGATGAGACCGATGTTGCGCTTAATGCAGTCATGGATGCGGACACAGGGGTGCAAGTAGTAGGGGCGGACGAGGAGATTGTAGGAAGCGACGCGGTCGAGTCTTCTGGGGAGGATATCGACGGGGGAGAGGCGCTACTGCTGAGACGAGGTGGAAGCGGGAGACGCGCGCGCGAGTGCCCTGGCGCGACTTTGACGCTCCCACCTCGATCTACCCTGATGAGTCTCGGATTGTTGATCTCCGAAGCGAGCGCCTCTGCCAAAGCCTCATCCGTCGACTGTGTGGTTAGATCTGGGGTCGAGACTGCGGGCCATGTTGATGTTGATGTTGATTTCGATACCGACGAGGATCTGGACGTGGAGGCTGTGGGAGGTTGGGGCGTGGATGAGGTATCATTGAGAAAGTACATGGGGTCGTCTTGATGTTGGAGCAGCTCATCGAGTACATCTCTCCTGTTGCGTTCCGCAGCGACCTTGGCGCTCGCGGTGAACCGGTCGAAATAGCCCATACTGGGGTGGTAGCTCGGGTGAGCTGGCGTCGTGATGCAGGACCCAAGTCCCACGGATGGCTTAAAGCCACAGGCATCGGAGGTAGGGTTGCGAGACAGAGGGTCCTGGGACGGCGGGACAGACACAAAGGCGCCAAATTCCGAGTCTTCTGAGCTCTGTGTGATCTTGCGGGGATGCGAGGTGGGGCCGGGGAAGACGGTCGGCAGCTGCTGTGTTGTTGTCGAGGTCGGCGTGGCGGGGGGCGTGGCGGGCGAGAACAGCGTCGCGAAGCGATCGATGTCGGCTTCGCTCAACGCGAGCGACGTTGTCGATGGTGGCTGAATGCCTGAATTCGATGGCTGATGAGATGGCGGTGGTGGTGGTGACGACGGCGGGCGATGCAAGTTGGTCTGGCGTGGACGTTTCAGTTTCGACATGCTGGCGAATTCAGCCGCTAAGTTGGAGTGTTTGGTAAAAGGGAAGGTATGAAACGATTCTCGAATATTTTGTTGGGTCATGGTACATGCTTGTCGTCCTGCGACGTGAACGTGTCCTTCGCTTGATCTGTAGCACACTTGAGCACCATGGCGTGAACGCGAGGCTCCGCTCAGTATTTAACAGGACCCATCTAACTCCGTCGAGTCGGATAATACTCGCCATCAACTAACAACTAGTAACTCTCTGCTTGAGCAGTTTTAAAATATAGGAGTATGAAGAGTACAGCTACATATTATACGTGCTTGCGATGTTCCTGGAATTGTCATTCAGAAAACTCGTCAGGAAAGACAGGACAACAGAGACGCACTGGTGCATGTGTAGTTTCATGATCGACGTGAACAAACGCTCTTTCGACATTTGGCAAATCCTCGAGTTTGTCTTGGAGCTGCTGGGATATGTCGTGTGCCTTCCACAGAGGGGTTGAAGCATCCATCACTATGTCGACCTCGACAAAATAATTCTGAACATGAAATCGTCAGGCCGGTAGATCGTCCTGAAACAGGCGGACGTACCGGGCCACTATGGTAAGCACGGACAGTGTCGAGCTTGTCTATGTGTGCGCTAAATGTCATGGCTTTGTAAATGACAAGCTGAAGGAATTCGTTTGGTGCAGATTTTCCCGCCAAGAGTCCAAACTGCTCATAGACTGTGTGAAGCCACGCATAAATGACGCCCGTGGAGATCTGAGATGTTCTGTGAGACTAGCAAACCCCCATCGTCTTGAATGCCTACCAGAATGGCACCAACGGGATCCAACCACCATCGCAAACGGCTTCCACCAGCAGCCATGAGGATACCTAACGGGCTTTAGAATTAAGTTAGACGCAGTGAACAAGAAGCATACCAAAACCGTTGATGACAATGTCGTTCCGATGATCCTCCCAGAGGATCTGCACTTGGCTAGACCTGGAGCGGAGGGTAAAACAATAAAAAAAGAGGATGGTCTTAACGCCTGCCAGGAATTCATTTTAAGAGAAAGGAGTAGTCAGACAAGGTGAGTGTGGTCACCTAATGCAATTGCGACCGCTAATATGGAAGCAAGGTGAAAGGAATCGCTAGACGAATTTGACATTAGTGACCGAATGGACTCGACAATCACGACGAGGTTGACAGAGGACATTCTGTGGAGAAGTGGGTGCTAGAAGCAGGTGATAGTAACGAGACCAACGAACAGGAAACCTTTGAGATGGATATGATAAGGGCATACGATTGCGATGAGTAGTGTGCGAAACTCACCGTATATTATGTTTCCGATGGTCTCTAAACGAGCGCCACCTACTGGCCATTTATTGACGTCCATTTTGAGCGCTTTCTTGTTGATGAAGTATAGGAAAACATTGCTACCGAAATCGAAACAGGCATCGATCGCAGTGGCGATCAAGGAAAGTGACAGGGAAGATACAGCGGCATAGACTAGCGGGCGATGGTTGAGGTGACTAAGAGAGACAGTTAGGGTTGAAAACGTACGCTGAAGAACACAAAGGGCGAGGTTCGCGATGAGGCTTGCCCAAACAACGATCCTGATCTGGCGAGGGAGGTCAAGGGTTTTACAATCGGTGAAGTATGAAAGCCCACTGAGAGGCGAGAAGCCTCTTCGATATCCTTGGCTTCTTTCGTATGTTCGTCCATCGACTTTAAGAGCGAGTGGATGAGCTGTGGTAACAAGAGCGTGAACTGACGCTAAGGAAATGGATACGTGGACCGTACGTTGTTTTGTTTGCGGTGATATAACTCGAGAGATTTCCCATGTTTCTTACGACGACGTAGTTGGGAAAGCTCGTTGTCCGTCTTGAGTCCGACACGGAACAAGTAGGGATCAAAAAGAGGCGCTGGTCTAGGTATCATCTCTATGTCGTCTGAGGCACTTGAAGGTGCTACGATATTGGGCAACTGGGTAACATGATTTTTTGGAGTGTGATGCATAAATAAGACAGTAAGCTCACGTTCGTAGTGGTCGATGGGTCAGAGGTGGAGTCGTGAGATGTCATGGTTGCTGGTAGGACGGTTGGGTGCGTGGGGACAGTATATATACATGATCAGGTATGTATGGCGGTTACAACGTGCCCACTGTATATACATCTACATCACCCTCGGTGTATCTTTCCCCAGCTCAAACCGCAACGCAGACAGCATGACCGTATCCCCTGTGATATCCTCAGAACGGCCATTACCGTTCGACACCTTGCTTGCAAATATCCCCTGACCCACGTCCAGGTACCGCACCAGTCCAGCTGCACTCCCTTCCTTGACCGCCCGCTCCATCGTATGCCTGCCCCACGGCTCTCCTCTCTCCCGACCTGTAAACACGTTGAACTGCGCCCGGCCATCGGAATGATCTTCCGATACAAACAATGCCCAGTCTGATGCATCCAGCGCCCCAACCACTGCCATGGAAAGCGCGTAAATAACCAAGACTTGATGACAATACGTTGCTCACCGAGAATCAAGTCCTCCTTGTGAAGTCCATACCGCGGCCCATACACCTCCAGAATGCGGTCCACGTGCTGACCAAACCACTTTGTGGGCGCCTCCAAGTCATCCACGTATCGATGCACCTTCTTTTCTGCGCACAAGTACGCCGCTAATTTTCCTTTGACCAGAGGAAACGCATGCTGTCGTGCACTCCGTTCTCTAGTCAATTCGCCCGTCAGCAACGTCGAGAACAGCTTCTAAAAGGACCAACACCCACGGATGCGATCGATCGATTCTTGTCTTGAATGTCAAAAACCCAGAAATGGCATCCAGACAGCGCTGCGCCGTGCTTCGCTTGTCTTCCCGTTTCTGAATCTCAAATTTGCCATACCCATACATGGACGACAAATGACATAGCTGATCCTCGTTGCTCTCAAGAGGATTCATCGCGTTGAATAACGTGACAAACTCCCCCCTTGGCTTGGCCAGGTACCCAACCGCTCCGAGCTCGACGTGGGTCGGGGACCACAGAGCAAGCGTCACTGAAAAACAAAGTGACTCGCTCGTCGACATCCTACATAGTTCTGAGAGATTCACTCACGTGAACTGTGGAATGTATGCATCGAACCCATGACTAGGCGATATTGCTCTTCGTTCCTTGCATCCCCACTCGCCTCATTTGTCGGAGAGAGTTCTTTTTCTCTGGTTTCGAGTGCAAGCGAAGACAGTTGCATAGTGACCTCTGGGAGCGTTGCTCCATGATTCTTCGCATCGGCGTGGTAGAGGGCTGCGTTGGATGCGGGACTGGCCAACTGAATGTCCATCATGCCACCCAAGCCCTTTGCCACCTCCATCATCATACTTTCGGATGCCGTGTCATACTGCTCGTTCGTAGGCGAAGATTCTACCGACGGAGGAATGGTTGCTGAAGCACTGGGATTGGTCCGTGGTGTTGCAGGATGTTGTCGTTCACGAATTTGTGGGCTTCCATGGTCCTCAAGCTCCATTATTTCCTTCAGGGAGACGGCGAGACTCGCAAACGACGGTCGACATTCGGGTTCCCGGACCCAGCATGAGCGCACCAGATTCCTGACCATTTCGGCAACTTCTACATTCCCTGTGAGCACCGGGATCGGTGGACGCTCATCCCTGTCTACAGAGACGCCTTTGGCCCTCATTTGCCATCAATGAATAATGCACTTACCTAGTACCAGTTCACGGATGACCTTGTCATCCGACGTTGCCCAGGGGAGATCCCCCATGCCGAGTATCTCAACACAGCACATCGCAAACGCATACACGTCCGCAGCCATTGTTAGTCCATCGCTACCCTCAAGGATCTCTGGAGATTCCCATTGCGACTTGCCTGAAGCGACGACATCAGTTTCCGCACAAATACAACGCCGATGTCAGTCACTCACGGTGTTCTGGCTGTCCGCACAATCGACGCGATTCCTCCTCGATCTTATGCTGACCAAAATCAGACAACACACACCGCCCATTCTCTTCAACTAGGACGTTTGTTGCCTGTCGACCATTATTAGCCATCGACGCTCAGCTCAACAAAATAAACCGACCCACTCTGAGATTCCCATGTAGGACTCCATGTGCATGCAGATACGACATTCCCTCGGCAATGTCACGCATACACCTCAACAAATCGATGCTCGTCAGTAGCATCGTTTCTCCGTCCGTCCCCGCTCCCGCCCTCCCGCGCTTGAGCCACGCAATGAGACCACCTCCGCTGCAAAACTTGCTCACATAGAACCACGGTTTCTCACCCATCGCACTGCTTGCTCCATATAGCGGTAAAATGTTCGGATGGTCAAGCGCGATCCATCCCTCAATGTGGTTCACAAGCGACTCCCGTGACACGGTGTGGGCCAACACTTTGATGGCAACCAGACGATCCTGCCACCGACCCATGTACACGTCTGAAAAGAAACCAACACCAATCTTTCGCGTTCGAACCACCTCGTACCTGTCCACTCATGTTTAGCTCGGTCTCAGTAATCGTACAGTGACCCACCTCGTAATTGTCCAGAAAGGCAGCTCAGGTGCACTCACCACTCCACCCTCGCTTTCGTCGTGTCGTTCCTTCGCGACGACACTCGCCAGCCTGGTCATCGCCTCGATACCGCTTTGCATAAACTTGCGATGGAGTCCTGTGCTTCCCACATCCTCCGCACCAGACACCTCACCTTCCAGAGTGACGCGACGGTCATCGTCCTTTTCGCCGTCCGCCACTTTTGCACTCTCACTCGCGCCCAACATCCGCCGGAGCGTCTCTGCAGCCTCGGAAATCTCTTCCCGCCCCACCTGCAAACACCGAAGCATATCCACGTCGTTGCGCGCATTCAGTGCACCCGCTAGCGTCCCTTGAAGAGAAATCTCGTCCGCTACAGCGTCTACAGAGTCTTGAGCCCAGCGCATCTGTGCAAGTGCACGCATCGGATCCGTCGGATCCGTCGCCGTATTGGTCGTCACAATCCTTGCTTGTGTTTCCTCCGCGACAAAGGTAACTTTGGTCGGAGGTGGCGTGGACGGCACCGAGACAGATGGCTCTGCCACGTCAGATGCATACAACGTCGATGACGGAGACAGCGCCGGTGTGTTCTTCGCCGATTCAGATTCACACCCGCCAGACATAAACTGGCCCACTGCCATCAGTAGAGGCTGTGACGGTAGTCCGTATGCAGGAGGAGGTGTCAAATAACCGCTGCGACCCTGCTCGCCATCATATCCTTCTGCGCTCATGGGCCCGTCCAGATGTCCCGACATTTCCATTGGCATTCCATCGGTTACGAGACCCAGAGCATTCTCGTTTGAGAACCCGGTCGCTGATATGGCCTCCCGTCGCCACGCTTGCAAGGACTGTCCGTGCATCATCGCAGAATACCTCCCTCTCATCCCCTGGTCCAATCCCAACAATGTATGGACCTCCTGCGCAAACCGCTTCGACTCATACGCCGCCGCACACACCACGTGGTATGTGCGAATCTGGACAGAAATCTACGCACGATCAGACAACGGAGAGACGATAATGAACGAGAACTCACTCCAAACCTGGATGCAGCATCTGTGATGGCCTCGTTACACGCCGCGACCTCCCTCGCGATCTCTTCCCTTCTCACGTACCGCTTCAAAAACGGGCGGTGGAGCTGGGTCTCGAGAAAGGTCTGGATCTACAACGAGATTTAGCAAAGAAAAATACGAGTCTGTATACGTACTTGGGCAAGCGCACCACACAACCGCTCGACAGGTTCATCGAGAGCCATGGCAGTCTCCACGCCCGCCTCGTTGATCTCTAGCCGAACAGAATAAAGCAACGCCGCGGAGCGCTCGGCGAGACGCAAACAAGAGATACGGTTCGTCTGTATAACAGATATGTCAGAAGTAGGTTATATGCGTGTCCAAACCAACCAAACACCCACCTCGACCCTTTGACACGCGTTCCAAACACTCAGCAATGCCTTGGCAGCCTCTTCGAGTCCGGGAAGCGGAGCCAGCGCAAGAATGTCAGTGGATACGGCGAGCGTATCCTTCACCACTGGCGCGATCTCGTGGCCTACAAACTTGGCTAGCGGAGCCTCAGCAAGGCCACACAGATAAATTAAGCCACTTACCCGATTCCCGCGCTTTGATGAGGGCCTCACCGACAGGTGACAACGTCGTGATAGTCGCGGTTGTCAAGATAGACGTGATCGCCAACGAAACGTACTACAATCCTTATTCTTCCATGCTGCGAAAGCGAAATCGCACAAAAGACACACCTTTTCAGCCCGGTTATATCCCTCTCGTTGCGTAGTCGCCTCCACAGAGTTTGTTTGCTTCGCGTTGCGGAAAAACATAGATCCGTGCTTCGGCGCGACCTTTTCGTGCACAGGCAGCTTCGAATCCCCGTCTTGGTGCTTTGCAGAGAATTCGCATCCGCCCTTGTCACCATCCTGCGCAGCGGAGCGGGCCACCTGACTATGATCCTCACCGTGTCCGTGGCTTAAGTCCTGGCTCTGTTGTTTGATAGTGCTCCCCAAATTTCTCCGGCGCCAAAACGACCTTGAACGGAGCTCCTCACGCTCCGCTTCCTCGATCCCAATGCCGAGCGAGGCGAGTGAAGGAGAGGTACTTGTATGCGAGTATGAAGGGGACGCTTGGAGATGCGTCAAATCATTTGGTGTGTGCTTCATCGCAAGGGCGCCATGTTTGGGTTGTAACGCAACATTCACCGTGTCATACCCAGCATCAGCGTCCCACATCCTCGACCTCGCGTTTCCGGGAGGCACGGGCACGGGAACGACCCGGGAGATAGGAATGCCCTCCAACTCATAACCAACGGTGTTGATATGCATCTGCGCATGTAACGTGTCAGGCGTCATATATCCATCGCCTTCAAACGACGCCCGAATCTCGTCATCCAAAAATGGACGAGAGCCAGCCTCGCTTCGTCCGAATGACTCGCGAGACACCAGTGGGCTCCCGCTGCTGAGATGCACAAGTCCCATCATACCATCGAGCTGGTTGCGTCCAGGCGAGCGTTGGGCAGCCTGTTGCAGAGCAACAAGACCGTCCCAGTCGTCGGCCCAGCCTGGTCTTCCCCCCCACCAATGAACGGGGGCTTTGTTAAGCGGTGTCGAGTTACCTGCAACTAAATGATCATCGGCTGGCGTGGACTTCCCTGGACTTCCCGCCACAGACGAGCGCGGGAGAGAAACACATCTGTGATGGCGCGGATTGTCTGGCGGAGATGAATCGACTTGAGCATTGCGCAGGCTCCTGCTGGGGTGTTGGATGGGCACTTGGTTGCGGGCATGCATGATCTGCAGTGAGGGGGATCCTTGAGAGAGACGGAAATGGAATGGAGTGCTAGGCCGGGGCGGGGAGCTGAAGGATTGGAATTGGGAAGGGGACTGTGACGAGCGTCAGTGGGTGAGTGTATGCGCAATAACTGTGGACCGACGTACACTATGGATCGAGGCTGGCGAGCCCTGCTGCCTCGGAGAGTTCGCAGGCGAGCGCGGGCGTGGACTCAGGGGAGGGCAGAACGTGGGGGGAGACGGCGAAGAACTTGGAAAGGGAACGCCTTGTGCAAACTGGCTGCTGGATGGGGTATATACGCGATGGTGCTGGAGAGATGCACAGCTCATCTCTGGAGAGGTATTCACGAGCGGAGAACGAGAAAGGGAAGACGCGCGGGTACGCTGGACGATGGCAGGGGCTTGATCAAGACTCGAACGCTCTCTAAGTGGGGAGAGAGTATCGGACATCTCGTCTGTGGGCGAAGGAGAGAAAGAGCAGGCAGTCTTCGTGACTATAGAGAGAGGAGATGGAGATGTAGACATTGGAACAGAAGGTTGATGACGCGTCTAGCTCAAGGATTTTATAAGCCGAGGAATGGTCGATTGCATTTGGTATGACGTCGGCACGGTCCGAATACAAAGTACGACCTCAGGTGGATTAGTGACACCCTCACCAGGAATGTTCTAACTGATCTGATAACTGGCGCAGGTGGAGCCGTCCAGTGTTACAGCAACATCGCATCTAGAATTCGACCGTGATGACGTCATGTCAATCTGAGCAGCAGGTAATGTTCGAAACGTTAGCAAAGAGCTCGATGTCACCGTTTTGACAAAGCGAATCTAATCCAGCTTGTTAATGCCTACTGCTGCCTAGTGAACACTTACTATTCTTCCGAATCGAAGACAACTTCCACATATACATGACATGTTTCCTCCAAGTCACGGGTGGCCAAGTTGACTCCTACACCAGCCTTTCGGACACTTAGCTGTGGATATTAGTTTACGACACTCAGCCAACAGAACATGGCAGACTTAGACTTCATACTAGACCACATCCGCCACTTTCGCATCGTCACACAGGATTTCTCGGACTAATCTAAGCAGGGGTTCGTGATATACTACACAGCTGCATGCCACCTGGAAAAAGCGAGGGATAAGCATAGAAAAAAAAAGTAGCCAGTTAGTCCACAGTGACATCTTTCCCTCTTAGATCATTCTTGGCGTCGTTGATTTCCTGCAGACCGCATACACTGAGTCAGAAAGGGAAGAGGAGTCTGCGTCACTGGCATGACGGCATTGGCAACTCGCCTTGAGCAACTCGTTGTAGGCATCCGGACAGTCTCGAAACGTGAACAATCCCCATCCGAGAGAGGCGAGGGAGTAGGCACCAAAAGAGACCAACAACCACCAAGGGATCTGCAAAACAGTCAAAAGTTAGAAGTTACCTATAAGGATGTATCAAAAGAAGAGTACGCACAACGGGTAGGAGGCTAGCAACGACGTCAGGCTCGAGGAAAGGGACCGGGAGGACGGCGAAAAAGGTGAGGAGGTACACCGCGAGAAACACGGATGCATAGACGGCAGCACGGTGTGCACGAGTCATTGCTGTTGAAGGAGAAAGGAGCGTTGTAGTTATGAGAGGATTTATGACGTAAGCATTTTCCAACAGCAGTTACTTGCACTTTGTAGCTGTTCACGAATTCTCTGTTCTGGATTCAACGTCAAAGTTATATGTACCAGTACTGGTGTAAGCTTGCGCGAACTCGAAATACACAAATACACATCCTGTCTCACTCCCAAATTTTAACACGTCATAAGGAGCTCGTGGAGAGTTTCGTACATCCGACCTTAGCTCAGTTGGAAGAGCGCGAGACTGTAATCGGTTAAAACATCTTGAGGTCGCCTGTTCGAGCCAGGCAGGTCGGATTATATTTTGTTTTTCTTACTCATTCATTACCTTGATTGTAAGGGAGGATGATACCAATTGCCATTATTCTGTATGTATGCTCAGCATGTTGATATTGACGCGGCAAGTAAGCTTCTGTGCTTCAACGTGCCAGCGCCAGGAAGGATCTCGAACGAAGCTGCAATGCCTGGACGATGCTTTGCGCAAATCTTCAACAAGTACTTCCTTCTTGCCAGATCCGGAGTTGTTGGGAATTCAAGGATCCAGGTCCCTTCCACGCGACCCTCGGCGACCTCGGATGGGCACGAACGAACTTTTCCTCTCCGACGTCAAAAGAAAATATAAGATGGGATGGTTTCTAGCTTACCATTGCCAGCGAGGGCCATACCGCGTGAGTCCAAGGACCAAGATTCCTTACCATTCTTCTTAGAAGAACACACCCGAAATGTCTCCGAGAACTTCTATGACTGTGCTAATAACAGACCTGAAAACGCATCATGGAACCACCTCCTGCTCAGTAAGTTAAACTCGATCCCTTCTTTGGATGGGCACGCCGTCGGTGTCGAAACAGCGATTCCCAGCGGCCGACAAATTACGGCCCCCTTATAGACCAGGTCGTTCCTCCCTCTTAGAGGAGGACCCGCTCATCTCCTCTCCCATGTCGGACCTAGTCAAACTCGAGCGCACGGAAGAAAGTCTCTTCTCGGGGATGAACTCATCGACACTCAGTTCCATCTTTACTCTGCTAGATCTGCTTTTCGGACCGTAGGTGATCTTTTTGTATGTGTAAGAAGCACTCTTGAGTTCATTTGGGTCCAGTCTTGGGCTTAGATAAAAATCTCTTCAACCGTTCACTGGTCGATATCGTGGATGGCAACAATGTCCCTAGCAATGCTCAGATCGACGAGTATGGTTACGATAGCGATAGCGATCTAGACGATTCGGACGACCCTGTTCCCGAGGCGTCGAAGGGTCGGTCTGCAGTTGCATCAACCTTTACCCCCGTTGAAACCTCAGCAAAGGAGGACGAAGAGTGCGGCGTACCATCATACGTTCGGTCCTTAACTGATGTACCTTGATAGCCTGTCAGACGATGGCTCTGAGTTCGCTAGCTCTGATGTATTCGTGATAAATTCGGAGTATTCCGGGGTGGATGTTCCGTTTTCTCTAGAAAAGAGCGGCGTTCTGTCGGTCTCCAGCAACAATACTGTGGTCGAGGACAATAACAAGACAACGGCGAATCCGACTGCGATGCGTCTGAGGTCTCTGGGAAGTCGTCGTATCCTTGTCAAAGATACTGCGTCCAGAACGTATGTGCCACATTTCTGCTTACGTCTACATAACTGATGATCGAACGATGATTCAGTTGGTATGCTCTCCTTAACTATATCTACACCAACAAGATCAACTTCATGCCTCTCGGTGCGGCGACGCAAAGTGGGCAGCCTGAGACGTCGACGAACACGCTAAGTGAACCGAAGTGTTTTGCCAAGTCCATGTACCGTCTCGCCTCCAAGGTTCGTATAACCCGCACATATAGTAAAAAAGCTGCAAACCAATGTCTGCACATTAGGTTGGTCTGGACTCTATCCGCGACAAGGCCCTCTCTCACATCCGGAGCAACCTCACGGAAACCAACGTGCTGGAACAACTTTCGTCTAGCTTAGTATCGAGGTGCGTTTTCTTGTCGAATCCTTCGTTTCGTTTTTTGACACGAGGTCATCTACTTCCACGGCAGATACCCGCAACTCCTCGAGATGGAACATACTCGCATATTGCGTCCGTTCCAGTCATCAAGGGTCTCCCAGCGCTCGCACGACGCATTGCGAACAAAGAGCTCCTCCATGGCGCAGATATCCTCATTGGGATTCACGCGAGGCTAGTACAGGAACGGAATTATTTAATGTTGAAACTGTGTCCCCCTGGGGGAAAAGAAGAAGAAGAAGAAGAACACAGCAACACCAGTATCTTCTAAAGTGATGGAGGTAACGCGTTGAGTATTTCACTATTGAGCAAACTTGCATTTTAGCTGTAACGATGACCAGTAAGTATATAGGCACTAAACAATACACAAGTTGTCTTTCGGCCCGCCGACCAGTGCAAGGGGCTTCGGACAAGCGACACAAGCGAGTGGCACTGCTTCTTCTCCTGCCTC
This sequence comes from Rossbeevera pachydermis, assembly GCA_038090155.1. Classification (NCBI taxonomy): domain Eukaryota; kingdom Fungi; phylum Basidiomycota; class Agaricomycetes; order Boletales; family Boletaceae; genus Leccinum; species Leccinum pachyderme. The sequence goes on from JBBPME010000165.1 coordinate 17,141, forward strand.
CGGGTCCATCACGGCGCTCGTCCGCGCCCGTTTCGGTGCGCCCACCCACCCGGGCACACCTTTGCCTTCACTTCCCATCCCGGCTCTCACGACTCTGCCGGTGATCCGGACCGCGCAATCTCGATTGCCGGGTACAAGTCCGGGCAACTCGGGCTCCCAGGACAGACCAGAGAGCACTTTGCGCGCCCCCCCTCATGTCAGCCCCGCCTGATCTGTTCCCACTCCTAGTGCACAGAACGATGCCCAAAGAGAATGATGGATAATGAGTAACAATGCAATGAAGGTGCCTATTAGCTATTTGAAATGGAACGAGCGATCAGTGCTGTCCAAGTACTTCCCAATACGGTTGTCGTATGCTCCCTCTTCAAATTCTCTATGACTGATAGGACCCTATCCGAGTCGGGGATATAGGCTCTGGATCACCATGTAAATCATGATCAGTGGCTTCCCTTCATACAACGAACAATGTCATTGGACCATCGTCCTCATTCAATTTCTGCCAAGGAAAGTCTCCACTCTCATCCTTGGTGTCTGACACGATCCCTTCGATTTGGTACTATCGTGCAAGCATTTTGCTGTCCTCGACAACAATCCATACATGAAGGATATCATTTGAGGCTTCTCTGATAAAGGAACATTTGAAAGCTAAGAAGCACTTCTTTGATGAGCTCGTCTCCATTGTTCAAGGGCAAGCAGCAAGTGTCTCACTAAGCGATCTATTACATGGTTGATTCCAGGACCACAAATCGTCGGGCGATTACGATGTTGACTGTATATGATGGGCACTCCAATGGTACAGGTTTCATATCGAGTTGAATCAAAGTCCATGTGTTCTATCACGTGTGTGCGCTCTGGCGGGTATACATACCAGAATCAATCCATCCGAGTGCTCTACAAAGCACGGAAGCGAAACTGAGACAGCGTGAACCAAATAATGGAAGGTGGGAGGAAACGTCGGAAAGAGAGCCGCGTCGTCCGCCACCGATCGCTTTTTAGCCGGGTTCAATGCACGGCAAACTTGGATCTCATGCGTAACCGCGCGCCGATACGATGAAAGATAAACCTATGCCCATGGAAGAAAGATTACCAGAGTCAGCGCCTGATGCCAAAAGGAGAGGAGGAAACTCACGGCAACGGTGCCATGACGGTCGTCAAACCTGCCAGCAACGCCGTTGCACCGACCGTACCCAGCTTGTCGTACATGGCACCTGCAAAGAGCGGGAACGCAGCGGCGAAGGCAGATCTGAGCGCGCTGTTGCTCGCCATCGCCGAGGCCGCGATTGGGCGATACGCGGTGACAAGGTACGTCCACGTGGACGTGAACACAAAATAAATCCCGGCACCGAAAGGGACCGAGGCGATGATGGGTGCAATCCAGTGGACGCGAGCGTATGTAGTGAACGCGAGCCAGAGAAGGCCTATGGGAAGGGGGGAGTTACGATGAGCGTGTCCAACGTGCAGGGAGAAGCCAAGACGTACCAACAGGGACGAGGATAGCACCAACTTGGCCCATGATGAGTCGTACCTCTGGCGGCGGCCTATTGTCGTATTTAGCGGATTCTCGGGCAAAATGTCTGATGTTCTTTGTGAGGATTTGGGTTGTGTTTGAATGACAGGAGCGTACTTGTTCCAAAATGGTTGCGTGAGGAGAGCAGAGACCATGCCTATGCCTATTCCAAGGAAGGCGAGACCCGTCATGTCGTAACTGAAGTGATGGACATCTCCAAATATGATTGGATATGCTTGAAACGCGAGGTACAGAATACCCAGAAGCAGCGCATTCCTTGAACAAAAGATAATCTATCGGACGCCAAAGATAAATAAGCTTCCATACCATGCATCCAACAACAAGGCCATCCGATCAAAAAATATCAGTTCTGTTGGTGATCGTTAGAGAGCCATAAAAGTACAACGACAAGGATTGATGCAGAACTTACGGAATGGCCGACAACAGCTGATCATGATAGCGCTTGCCAAGCTGCCTTGCACCTTGTCGAGAGGTGCATAATAATTGGGATCACTCGTGATCTTGCGTAGCCTGCAGAATACTTGAGGAAATCAAACGCTTGGACAATGTGGACGGCTACCTGACTGCCTTCTTTTTCAGTATGACAGGAGCATACGTTTCCGGGACAAACTGCCAATCATCAAGAAATTGCGGCGGACCAGAAAGGCATATCAGATTTACCAGAAAGAGTAAAATGGTTTCAACAAAGATCCAACACAGCAAGAACCAGTAGGTCCATCTCCAGGACACATTCTGTTGGAAGCAAGCTCAAACGGCGACACGCCACCATTAGATTCAACTTACTTGATTGATGAATCTGCATCATCCGTGAGATGCCATGCCAACAAAAACATTGATATGGTAATACACACCCTGAAAGCAAAGGCCCAATCACGGGACCGATGAAAGGGGAACTCGACTTGACGCTCAGCCATTTTCCCTAATCAAATACTTCATTAAACTTACATAGTATAGATAGCCATCGGACTACAAATTAGTAATATAATAGACGGACAGACGGAAACATACGTGACTCACTTTGCCACGGTAGCATCAGGAAACATGTCGCTAACGCTACCTCCGGCGACGCTCAGGAACGCAGAACCGCAGAATCCAGTGATTAGCCTGAAGACAAGAAACACGGCTACGTGGTGTTCAATAGGAGAATAAAAACATGGATCGTGGCATACCAATGTTTGGAGCAAAGGCTACAGGAAAAGTAAGGAGGAAGAAGAGGACATATGAGACTCGGTATAGTATACTTCGGCCTAATCAAGGTCGATGAGACGCTCTCAGCAGAAGGGTGCTGACACACCATATACCTCGGACAAGGGGCCAATAAGGAGAGGGCCAACACCAAGCCCAGAGACATAGAGACTGATGGCAAGGATCGCTACCTCATGGGATACATGGAACGTTTCAGAAGACCCCGTCTCTGCAAAGGACGCCTAACAGAGTCTGGGGTGAGGCCACAAGCCAGACGAACAGGCGAATACACAAACCACGGAAGAGGCACAGGCGACGCAGAGGGCGGCAGAACTGATGACAATGACGGCAACCCAACGCCTGAGGGTGGACATGCACTTTGGATTGTCTTCGGGTTGCAGGGTGACAAGATAAGGATCGATGTCCTCCTTGCTGGGAGACTGTATCACCTCAGGTATACCATTGATAGTGGGAGTGAGTGTCGACGATCTAGCGGACATGACCGGGAACTACGGGGCCAACAGGGACTGGCAAGGATGGTGGAAGGCCGTGCGACGGATTGCGCAAGTCATGTGGATAATAATAACATGGGACATGAGGAATGGATGGTTAAAAATGAACATAGAAAGAAGAAAGCGGCGGCCGTTGGCGAGGACGATGGTCTAGCTTCAAGGTGTAGTCAGGATCAGTCTCTACAGCGGCGTAAGTGGTGTACGGCGGCCCGACTACGGTTGGGTCACCACAAAGATCTAGAAATACACCCGTCAGCCAATCTTGAAAAGAGGCTTACCAATGCACGACAATAATATGCTGATGCAGACCGGCATCGGACGTGGCAGGGCCGACTTGTGACAGACCAAGGCACTTCTCACGTGGGACTCACCACTGAGAGCTAGGATGACGTGGTTTTCTTGGTCGGATCTTGCCAGGTGTGTATGTCTCGTGACTGTTCACTGATCCCGTCCGGATCTTCTTCTTTCACATCATTCACCTTATTTGGTCCGCGGTATGAACTGTAGTAGGGCGATGACAGCGGACGTTTGAGGTCTAGGAAGTTTAGGTCACCGAGGTCAGTGATCCATTCTATCATTGTAATCTGATCCATTGTAGCCGCATTCTAGGCACACAGCCTTAACAACTGGGCAGGAGGTAATTGACCTTCTTTTGATCTCCATATGGACCTAATCGGAATGGCAAAACGAGTGGTGCCGGCGAACAAACGAATACCCCGATCGCGACGGGTCACTGGTTGCGTCAACCTTTTTTCGATCAAAGCTCTCAAGCCCGTGGCACCCCTTCCTTCTTGCGTATCCGGTATTCATTCATTCTACCAGTCAACGCCTTCGTCGTTTTCTTATATGATTGCCGACGGATGCAACCACCATCCCACGAATGTCTTGTTATCAGACGATTGGGGTGGGTCCCTCAAGGTTGCACGTTGGGTAGTGATGTGTCTCGATCGAACCCTCTTTGTATCCGTACGTCCAATATGTGATGAACGCCCATCAGACCAGTCTTGTCGGCCTTTTTTTCCCCTTTTTTTGTTCAGCTCCTAATAGATACTGATATTCTTTATTCGACTCATACTCCCCAGCATTCGATGCTGTTGGCAGCTCTCTCGAATGGAAACTCTCCTTGCCAAATCTCGACGTCCCGCGAGCTTTCCTCTATGTCGGCCCATAGTGTACTTACTGTATCTCGTGCTGCAGCGATGTCGTTGACGCGTCCTCCTTCCAGCTCTTCCTTGCAGCTCTGCAGACCTTGATCAGCAAACGGTTTATATCCGATCTTGCTCCCCACCTGAATGGCTTGACAAATGTCCGCATCAATGTCCGCCAAGACGTCCGCCATAGACCCCTCCTTTTCCCATCTCAACCCGATCGTCGCCTTGACCACCGATGAGAGCAACTGAAGACCGTAGAAACCCATTCCCGCGCCATAGAACGAGCGTGCCTGGGCGAGGACGTCATCGAGCTCGGGTGTAGGAACGGTGTAGATGCCGTCTAGGCCCGTGGCGAAGAGACCGTTGGTAGTCGCTATTCTCTTTGCGTTTGTTTGACGGAGTCGAGTGCGAGCTGCACCTGTGAACGAAGCGGCGAGGTTGGGCGTGCCCGTCGCTAGGAGACTCCGAGTGATAGCGCGCAGACTGTTTGTGTATGTGAGTGCATGCGTCATTATTCCGATGGCAAAGGGATACTTGCTCCTCGATGGTCGCGTTGGCAATCAGAGTATCAACCTGGAGAGGCGATCTGGCTGGGTGGAGGGAGGAGAGAGCAGGAGCTTACCATGAGATTGCTGAAGAGACGCCGAGGGGGACATTCAACAGGAGGGACGGGAGAGGAGAGGGGGAGGGACGTACACATGGCCCAACGTCTTGCTGTGTCCATCTTGGGGAAGAGTAGCGGGTGCGGGCATGTTCGAAGAGTGGAGCTCGGAGACCTTTCGAGGGGCTATAAGAGGGTCCACGCCAACTCGGAGCCTGATTTATTTAACAGCAAGGTTGCAGTGCAGCTATCTGTCTCTCCACAAAACAAAAAACTATTTTGAGATGAGTGTGGATCAACCGGCTAGAAATTTCGATACATTCCGCGTTGACACATGGACCTCGCCTACCGGGTCTTTTCAGCTCGCCGAATGCCATGTAGTAAGCAGCGGTATAGCTTGAAATATCTCTCCCCTGGATACCTACGAACTACGAGAGGTACGTTTTTTCAAGCTGAGCTCTTTCTCCGAGTCGGGTTCAACACAACTTGGGACGGAGTTTGATCAAAACTCAATAAAAAGGGTCTTGTCTCCTTGCCTTTGTATTATCTGTCCTTCGTCATGTCGAGGTCACCGAGGTCATCACGGGAAACTTTTGTTCTCGGCCCGTTTGTCGTTCCGCGACTATGGGTCGGTCTTTGGCAGCTTTCTAGCAACGCATGGGGAAGCGCCCCTGCCTCTCGAATTCGTCAGGGGATGCTCCGGCATGCCGAGCTTGGTTATAATGCATTTGGTATGCGTTCCTTTCAGGGTCTTGTCCATCCACTGACCACAGCTCCCAGACATGGTGAGGTTGCGTTTCGATTCTCCCATACCTTCTTTCTTCTCACAGCCCTGACTCTTTCCTCTAACCATACCCGACCCCTTAAGGGTAAGGTTCTGCGCGAAACCCTTCTCCTTTCATCGCCTCTTATTTCTCTCCTTCGCAGCCGATCACTACGGGAGCGCAGAGATTCTTTTCGTGGGTATTCCACATCACATGGCTCGGGTCATATGTGCCTAAACTTCTCTCCAGGGGCAGTTCCGACAGTCGCTACCGTCAAGCACGCCCGTCATCGGTGCCACCAAGTGGTGTGTCTTCAGACCCACTCATCCCACACGCGAGGTCGTGGAATCCGCAGTACGAGAGCGTACGAAACGCATGCGTACAGACTCTATCGATCTGCTCCAGGTATGCCCCCGAGTCTCCCACTTTCCTCTTTCCGGTGTTCATTCATCTAGTTTCATTGGCAAGATTACTCTGATAAAGGCTATCTGACAGCCCTTCAAGTCCTTCAGGATCTCCAACATGAAGGCCTGATCTCCGCTGTAGGGTTATGTAACTTTGACGCAATACGCACAGATGAGATCTGTACACAGCTTGGGCCCGGGTTCATCGTCTCAAACCAGGTCCAGGTAACGATCTCACCCTGAAACAACTAATGAATCTCAACGCTCACCATCATTCTCAGTTCTCCTTGATTGACACCAGGCCCTTGCACGGTATGGCAGACGTTTGCATGCAGCACAACGTGAAACTCCTTACATACGGCACCCTCGTCAGTGTCCGATCTGATCTCGACACCGCTGTGTTGCTCACTTCATCTGGTTGCAGTGTGGAGGGTTCCTGGCAGACAAGTGGCTCAATCAACTGGAACCTGATCTCTACGCCGGTAACTTAACGCCGTCACAACGGAAGGCAAGTAAGATCCTGTCGCGATCCAATTCGTTCGTCGGTATTCTCGTTTTACTCATTCGTTTCTTTCTTTCTTTTTTTTTGGCGTCCTGCGCTTGGCAATTCCGCTCCCTCTCCTGGTTCTCGGCTCCGCTAGTATCTCGATGTCATCCTCCAGGCATGGGGAAACTGGACCCTCTTCCAGACCCTGTTGGCTGTGCTTCGTGATGTGGGAGATCGTCACGGTGGAGCGAGCATCGCCAACGTCGCCACACGCTGGGTCCTTGATCATCCGTTCGTAGGCGCAGTGATCATAGGTAAGAAACCCTCCGTCCATCATCGATCTTCCTCGAACGGCATATTGTTTGCTTGCCGCTAGTCCCTACCCCTTTATCGCTTCCCTTACTTACCCCCCTGTGTGGTGGCAGGTACACGGCTAGGTGTCTCGGAACATCCTGAAGAGAACCAACAATGTTTTGAATTCACCTTGTCAGACGACGACAGGCACGAGATCGAAGCCGTGCTGGAGCAATCGAACGGCCGCCGCATGATCAGTACCATAGGCGACTGTGGAGCCGAGTACCGCTGAAGCATGATCCGACCTCTTATAGAAGCCTTTCAACATAGCACCTCTATCTCTTATTTTTGTAATGGTTTCTTTCTGTATACGGGTTTACCATAATGATCACGGACATGGGAGTCCAAATTACCTCCATGAGCCAGAATGTAATAGGTAATATTTGCAATGTGCGGTCAGGTGATATATGTTCCGTATCCAGGTTCGGCATCCAGGGAAGGGAAACACAATATAATCCAATCGAGAGTACTGTACAGCTCTGCGTACGTGTTCCACGATGTGGCAAAATGCACAGTAATTGGACGTACAGCTTTCGGAGAACCGAGACCTTTCGACTTGGAGGGACAGCAGAATGCAGAACAAATGATAGATGAATGATGTGTCCATGGAGGACATGATGGTGATATAAATATCCACGTGTGTGTGAAATGTATGTGTATGCACGAGTCCGAACATGATGGTGATGAATCGTGATAGCTATCAAAGAAGAAAAAGAAAAAAGCGCCGACATGCGAAAAAAATTTCGTCAAAGTTTGCTGGCATGCACCTTTGAGCTTGGGCCTGCACCCATCAAGCCCGCCGACAACCGCTGGATCGGCTGTAACTTCCGTTTGACGTCCCTCAAGATCGTCGTCTTAGGGTGCCAATCCCGGAATGCATCTCGCAAGGCCATGATCTCGTCCGCGAAGAGAGCTGTAACCCGCTCGTCCGCAACTAGCTCGCGGAGTGCCCATGGGATCTACGTACACGACCGTGAGTGATGCCGAGTGATACGGTAAACAGCAGACTCACTTCATAATCGTTTCGCTCAGCCAGAGGATCGAATGGTTCCTCGACAAGCTCAATTTGTGTCCCGGCAGAACCGGCATCGGTCAGAAACAAGTAATTTATCGCCAACCTAACAGCCACACATCAGGTCCGGGGATTGTAGATCACCGAATGGTTTGCAAAACAACCAACTTACGAGTACGTTGCTCGCTCCTCATACGGCGTAGAGTGTCCAAGCCCGTTCAATGATCCCGCAGTGATTTCAGATAGGTGGGTGAGTAGTCCACTGTCAGAGAGCCCCGCATTGCGGATGCGGATGAGTAACACGAGCAAATTAGAGAGAAAGTCGGAGGGGCTATGAAGACGATTAGAGATCAGCTAGCCAGGGAAACATAAACACGCACTGGTACGCGTCGCCATCAATGTACAGCGCGCGCAGGATCAGGGGGTGAGAAACGGAGGTGAAAAGCCCCGAGTACAGCCCTACGACCTGGTCATTGAGCGAAGCAACGTAAACCATCTTGATCTGGTAAGTGGATAGGTTGATGGTCAGCTTGCGCGCACGGGATCAGCATAGCCAAAATCGAAACTTACCCCGTTATTCAGCAGATTTCGGAGAGCCCTTACGTAGTCCCGGAAAAGGGTGCTTTCCACGTTCTGGCATGATAGAAGCGGCTCGTTGAATTGAAAAAAAAAGAAGGTATAGCATTTCCCGAAGCGTACCTGATACTCAAATAACTCTCTCGCGGCTGTGGACTCGAAATACTAAGGGTGATCAATGAGTATGACAGATGCCAAGATTGAACAGTGCCGATATATGAAACGTGCCTGAATGTATGGCTGCACCAGTGAACTGGTGCTCAGGTATCGCAATGGCCCATGATGGATCCCACAGAGCGCCAAGCAACATATCCGCTGCAGGGGTCTCACTGTTGAGACCGAACTGGACGCAGAACCACTTGCGGGAGAAGTATTGGCGTTGAGCGCCGTTCGGATGTGTCCGTCTGCAATGAGACGGTCTAGAATGTGCGTCGATACCACGGATCCCTGAGAATGAGCCGCGACAAAAATAGCATCGGCGTCATGAAGATCTTCCATCCATTTCTTATTCCCAATTAAGTTTTGGTACAATCTGTCCCAGTTCGGTTTGTCGTGGTGATAGAAAGGCACGAAAAGGCAGGCATACCTCTCCACCCGACGGTTGATGGTCCCTTCGCCATCCAGCGGTATCTTGGTCACTTTATCAAGCTTTATCTTGTGTTCCTCTTGAAACAAATCCAGTGCGTCTGCAACGCCATTTACAAACCTGGAACTCGTCCCTGTAGGCTGAGCAAGAACAATGAGACAATCAATCAACTATGCCAGGGTACATCCGACGGTAGGGCACTAACCTCGCCCGCAAATGTGCGCAGGACGGTACCTTCCAATGGAACCTTGCGTGAGCAATATCTCGTCATGCATTCGAATAGTGGTGACTCGCCTGGAAACCATCCGTGAACTCCAATGATGACCACCCTCTTGCACCCTCTGAGTATCTCCTCGGTTTTCCCTCCACCTAGCACATCCCACGTCCGTGGGAGGGCCTTGTCGTACGGCGAATAAACGGTCTCCTTTGCCTTGCCTTTGCCCTTGCCCAAGGGTGTCTCGTCACGAGAAAATAAAACGCCGCTGACGTACTGCAGGGTCTTCGATAGGGTAGATGAAGGCTCGCGGGGCAGTGCCGAGCGAGGCAACGTGTAGAACGTATCATACCAAGTGGGAAGGACTAGATTCGGCGGAGGTGGCGAGGCAGGTATCTTGACACTCGATTTTTTGGACGGCGAAGGCGACGGCTGACGTTTCAACGTGCCATTTGCGGCGGCCGCTTCCGAGTTGGTGACAACCTGATGCATAGGCAATTGTGCGTCGTCTGATTTTTTTGAAAGCGGAGATGATGAGGGTGGCAGGACGCCGGGGGCTGTAGATTGTGCCCTAACAAAAGGTTTTGCAACTGGAGCCGGCGATGGTTGGGTCACCGCAGATGCTGATGGCAGTGATACAGAATTTGGCTCGGGTGGCACCTCCTCCTCTATCACCATCACTTCCATTTTTCCACCTTCCTTGTCTTGGGTTATGGATTTCATAGAAATTGCTTTTGCAGCAAAGAATGACATCCATCCAGTCGGGTTCGCTGAAATCACAGACTGGATAGGATTGGTATAGTCAGCAGGTCGAGTAGCCGACAGATCCTGTGCCGGAGGTGACGCCTGGTCGGGAGAGGGGAGGCCCTCGTGGTGCCCTGCGGGCTCTTTCTCCTCAGTCTTCGGGTTACTCGGCAAAGGTGCTGGCGGATCATATTGAGAACCCGGATCTATTTCCGGCTCAGTGGTGGTAGTTGACGATAACGGCTGGTGCCAAAACCATCGCGCCTGCCAAGTGGAACTGGATGGGACTCGTGTGGCGTTCACTTCCCGACTGGAAAACGAAGTATTGTTGCCTGGTTGGGAGTGCTCCTCAGCATTCGCAGTTGAAGTCATATCTACCCGAGCCACGACCTCGCCTTTGGGCTGTGAGATAACTTCCAGATCAGAAGTAAGTGGCTGGTCGGGAGCTGCCGGAGAAGTATGGGCGTCAACAGGCTCCATTTGCGCGTCATCTTGCGAACTTGAATTCGCCTGAGCAGCAGGGAAATTTCCGCTCCACCCTAAATACGACCACCATGTATTCGTGCGAACTCCAGACACTGGCGCTGCCTGGCTAAGTGTTTGATCACCGCATTCTGAAACGTGTGCGGTGAGGGAGGGAGTCATCTGAGTTGATTCTGATACATCTACTGAAGATATATTTTGATCAATTACGTGGTCTGTTAGGCAAGCAGAAGTGAGATCCAACATGAATTGAATTATATGCTGGGAAAGCCCCTACCTGGAGTAGCAGGGAGGGGCTCAGAGGAAGCTGCTGTTGTGATCGTAGTCTCGGGTGGAGGGCGGGGCTTTGTCAACATGGGAAAGTTGAAGGAGAAAATGGATATCCCGGAGTTAGAAACAACCGGAGGACTGATACCTTCCTGAGCCTGTAAGACCGAAGAATCATTCAGGGAGACTGGTAGGAGGTCGGCCTCGGATCTCGGCGTGGCTGAAGTGGCACGCGGGACTTGCATATCATCTTTAGGCAGAGATTGGAGGTTAGTTGGAGAAGAGTCACGAGGTGCAACGCTCGGGTCTGGCGGTCTAACCGATTCGGAGAAACGAGACGGAGACTCGGTTTCTGAAGACTCTGTACAGATATGAACAGCATCCGAGGTGTCCGTTACAGGGTCCACCGCAACCTTTATTTCTGCAATGGACGTCTCCCTTTCGTTTGTTGACCAGGAGAACAAGCTAAACCACGAACGCTTGTCAGGCGAGAGGTGGGGCGGTGTGGTTAACGTGTGTGAGGTGCCTGCGGGAGGTGTCTGTGGATTCTGATCGAGTGGAATGGTTACAGCAGGAGTAGTGGCAGGCAGGGGATCTTATCGTTATAGAATCAGTCAAAATGCGTGCTTGAGGGGGAATGGATAAGACTGCACCTGACAATGGATCATCATCTGTAGCGTTTACAGGTGGCTGAGGGGAGGAATCTGATTGGCTATGAGCCTCTGTGGCGACTGGAGTAGAATAGGGTAACATGGCTCGTAGGATGCTTGGTAGAACGCTATCGACTGCGGAGGGACGAGTCTGTTCTGGTTCTGCGAGAACAAATGAGACTGAGACGGAAGAAGATGGAAGTAAGATAACAGGAGGTTTCCAGCGAGTCGAGGAAGAGAAAGGCATCGGTGGTCAAAGTGTGTCTGCCATGCAGGAGCACACGCTGCGAGTCGAAGCACAATACAAGACAGTCACGTGACTAATAGCAAAGCTTTCATTTAACCCATCTCAATCTCAACTCGTGAGTCCGCGTGAGACCGCTGTCTCGTTTAACGAGCTGGCAGGTACACACGGTGACGACATGTCGACTGCGTGGGATGCGTAGCGACAACCGTTCATACCTTTCTGGAAGAGAATATGACTGACCTAATGATGGACAGCGAGAATGATTGCTCGCAACGACGTGTACAGTACTCGATAGGGCGAATGAAAGAACACCGTTGAAAATCCTTGGTAACTGGCGCTTTAGACGACCGTTCGAGGACGAAGGCGCACATGTTTATACAGATGGCGCTTTTCGTCCATTGAAGGATGGGCTGGGTTATGATAAATGGTGCAGGACTCGGAAAAACGGGAGACCACTGGGGCGGCGATGAGGACATGGCACGGGTAGGTACATAATGATGGTGAGGGGTATCATCGACCGAATCTGAAATTCATGCCGTTCTCATCAATAAGATCACAGTTTGAGTGCAAGCGGTTAGCGGCAATTGCCGACTAGTATGATACCGGCTTCTTTTTTTCGTAGAATCACTCCAACTTCGGGTGATGATGTTATCTGGTCACCAGACTATGACAGTGCTACCAAAGTAGAGACTTTGAACGAGGTCTCGGCCGTGACAGCCAGATAGGCATGGGGCTTCAAGTTCTTCCTTTATTTCCCATGAACACAATAACCGTGTCCTTCTCGGACCGGACGACCGATCGGCGATCACATCGATAAGTCGTTCCCTGGTCACAATTTCTGCGTGATAATGGATCTAGGATTACAAGGCGTGCATGTCCTCATCACAGGTACTTCCGATCCGCGTCTCTAATGCCAAGATGCGCTGATCCTTTGTCAACTCATCAGGTGCAAGTGGCGGGATTGGGCTTGAGACCACCAAACTATATTGTTGTCAGTCCCTCCTGGCCTCCTCGACATCCTAAATAATTCTGAAAATGTTTCAATCGATATGGCCGTATCACTTATAGCGCTCGGCGCCAATGTTACGGCGCATTATAACAGCCAGCGCACCCCCCTCCTCCCTCTCTTACAGGCTTACCCCACCCTGCGCACCGTCCAAGCCGATCTCGCACACGAGGCTGCCGTCGTCGATATATTTGGTGCCCTGTCCCGTACTGGCAACCTGGATTACGGCCCGGTCCAGGTGCTCGTCGTCAACCATGCAATTGCAGAGGACGAGGTGCCCGTGGCAGAGATGTCTCTCGAACGCTGGAATCGCACGCTCACAACGAATCTCACGTCTGCGTTTCTTGTGTGCCGAGAGTATCTCAGACATTTGAAGGGCGCGTCGCCAGAGGCAAAGGACAAGGCTGCAATCGTGCTCGTCGGGAGTACAGCTGGAAAGTACGGCGAGGCAGGACGTGCCGACTATGCGGTGACAAAGAGCGGTTCGAGTTACCTTGAAATTGATGTTGTGATCTTTCGACCATGCTTATCATCGACATAGGAATGATGTATGGCCTGACAATGACGCTCAAGAACGAGATCGTCAAGATCGCACCCCGAGGGAGAGTTAATACCGTAGCCCCAGGTTGGGTATATACACCCATGGCTGAAGCTGCTCTTGCCAACCGTGACGTACGCTATAGTGCTCTAGGGACGTAAGTGGCGTATTCGGGATTTCTGATATTCCAAGCACTAACACGGTACACACAGTATGCCGCTCAAGAAGATTGCAATGCCCATTGATGTCGCGACCCAAATTGTGGTTCAATCTTCGTCGCTGGTCTCGGGTCATGTCACGGGACAGGTATTGATGGTTGATGGTGGGATGGAAGGAAGGGTGCTCAACAAATCAGAGGATGTTTTGCGATAGTCGAACTAGTAAGTCTGTAACAACCTTGCAAGTCCGAATGCTACTCCAATTTCGGAACAAATGAGCATTCTCGCGATCGATTCGCTTGAGCATGCCTAAGGAAATTGCCACAGGAAGTATCCCTGACGAAAGGTTGTCCACCTCCGTGAGCGTCAGACACGGCGAGTATCAATAGGGACTAGCTCGCTATGAGAGACGGGTCATATCTAGTTCGGAGCTTGGACAACTTGCGTTGAACCGAACATCTTGTCTGTTTTTGTAGCGTCACCTCGAACATGCCCACCTCTTACTCCTTGAAATATCAGGATGTTAGGACTCAGAGGCCTTTACCATCCCGGACGATCGGAGTCGGGGAAGGCGCCATCCACCTGTCACGAAGGTACTTTCGAAAGTCAAGGGTCGCCAATTGGCATTCAATCGTAGATTGCGCCACTGTGAACCTGAACACGAGGCTACGGAGCGAAGGAAAACGCAGCTCGTTGTGCCTACTCCATCCATAAGTCACGGGCCTACATCGATATAGGACACCAAATGGTGCCTCGCATTTTCGCTGTGACCTTCGTTCCTTTTCCGCATCCTTCCTAGGAGTGCAACTCAACCCCGCCTCTGCACGACAGGTATAACCATCGTAAACCAGTTATCGTGGACCTCCAGCGTCTCCCGCACCACACCACCTATTCGCCCTTTACCATCGATCATAGGTCGTGTGTCTACACCCGAAAAGGGAGACATCTGTACAACATCGGTCAGGTCGACCGGACGAGTGGCGAAAAAGATCTTGAGGTAGGCGACATCGACGTCCTGGCCCTCCGCCAATGAGAACCCGAGCGGGACCGTTCCGAAGATCCCGTGTCCGATAGTGAATGTTCCATCGCGTTTCAGCGGCGCCTCCGGGTCTCCTGCGCTCGACTGGATGTAGCATGGGACTTAGTGGATTAGCGACACATTTGAACGAAAGAAAGAAGGCTGCATCGACCAATGCTTACCTATGCTCAAACTACTGTTGTTGAATAAGAATACGTTCAGATACAAGTCTCTCTGCATGTTGTTCTTGATTTCTATTCCGTATAGTGCGTTCGGATCGACAACAAAATCAATGAGATGGGTTGGATCTGTTTTGAAAAGGCCGGGCTTGATGGGCTTAAGGAACGGCATCTCACATTCGGATGGCTCAATGTCATCCAACGGCCTCTGCAGGCGGTAGAAGTCGACCACGACCCCAATATTTTTAGGGACATTTGTGTTCGTGAGCTGAAGATACCAGAAGTAATGCGTGGCTGCACGTAAGACGTGACCAACGTCATCAAAAGTGGCCGTGTGGCGAAGTCTTGTCAGTCCAAATCTTTTCACTTGTTCATCCAAGATCATGAAAACGACCCGGTCACCCTCTGTTGCGGCTTCCAGCTTTGCCTCTTTATCTTCTTCAACGAGTCGGAAATTTGGAACGTTAGCTCCACCACCAACCAGTCGCCGAAGAGTGTCCGTGAGGACATCTTCTCCAGGAGCCAGCTGCAGAACTGCCTCGCCGACACGAATCAACTTTGCGAACGAAACATGGGCGAGAGGCTCAGATGTGACCAGAGTGGTTTGGAAATTCTGTATTGTGTCGATCACCGGCATTGCAAAGCCCAATACCTGGTTATGTTCGTCGTAGAGGGCAAATTCTGCCCCATGCGAGACACCATGTGCCAAGCCAGCACTGACAACATATTCGCGTTCACCATGACCCTTGATAGGATAGCGGACCTGCATCCCAGCGAGCGCTCGCACATCAAATAAGATACGATGTTGGTTAATTCCAACGCATTGAGGTTTTTGACTGTATGGGTGTATGAAATAAGTGTCGTGGCTCTATCAAATTAAAATACCTTACTTGTCTATGCGGATGCGCTCGATAAATTGAGCATAAGTAAGACTAGTATTCGTGATACAGCCCTTGAATGTCCGCAAAAGTGCGCTTGTGAACAGACCCTGTCCATCGCGTTCATACGCGACCTCCTTCTCACGACAAGCAGCTAAAAGAACATGGGACCGGAGACCATGATGCGCAAAACCAGTTGGGATTTCACCAGCTCGGCCCCTCCAAATATCGCAATCGAGGTCATCGGGAATGACAAGATCGAGTTCCACGGTGCGAGGAATAAATTGCTCGTTTTTGTCCCTAGCGCAGCTGGCAGAATAACAGCAGTCAAAGATGACAGTCTACCTCCATGGTTAGTAAAATGCAAAATGCCCGAGGATAAGGATGGCACTTGCAATGTTGTTGCCTTTCGCTTCAGCGATGTTATCGATCAAAGCACCGATCGTGCGGTCGGGGATTACGTTGGTTTCTTTATAGTCGTAAGGAAGTAAGCACTGGATCATGCGTTCTGTAGTCCAAGTTGGTGGCGCAAGTACCTGTCCTCCATGTCCGGCGAAGAAGATTACAATGGGATCTCCGTGTTTGATACGTTTATCAGACTACAAATCCCTGATCGCTTGGATTACCGCACTGCGAGTTGCCTGAACATTAAGGAGCATGCGAATATAATCATTAGGGACCCCGAGGGACTCGATCAGATAGGCTCTTATTGCTTTCGCGTCGGAAACTGCACCACGAAGTCTCCGTGCGTTGACATATTCATCGATTCCAATGACTAGCGCGAACCTGCGGGTGTAGTTAGCGAATAGTGGTGCAGAGAGGAGAGGAGACGCACAGAGTGGGCACACGGGCTATGGAAGTCGAGGGGTAGACGTTTGATGGGTCAAAGACTTTTGAACACTGAGGTATTAGTACAAATGAAACCTGTATTCCTGGAGCATACCAAAAATCTCTTCCTCATTTCCATCTCCTGTACCTGAATTGAGAGCTGAACTTGCATAGCGGCACCATGGAGATAGACTTTGAAACAAACTCAAGAGTGCGACCATGATGGACAAAGGGGAGGTTATGGTACGTGCAGATCCGTGTTTTATTGTAACACGACGCTACAGACCAGAGAACGGCAAAGTGATGTTACAACATTCCGGACCGAGTCTTTACAGCAACTTGAACTTCATAGTAGTAGCCGCGCAGTTGCCATAAACGGATCTACTATTCTACTGCTTTTCTGAACTCGAGTTGATATCATCTCCAAGAACATCAATCTTTGTAAGTATGTATGCAAGTCAGCCTATCCACCCCTTCAACACGTTGCCTTCACACCAGGGAAGACTTGCAATCATTATATAGTAGTAGTATCATTGGCTTTCCGGGCTTGGGTCATCTTCATCCCTACAACAACTTCAAGCTCCAAGAAAAGTCATATCTTCCCTGGTCCGTTTTCCAACATGTTCCTTAACACACATCCGAGTCTGGCTTCAGTCCAACGATACCGATCAAAGCACCGTTCCGTCGGAAGGTTTGTATTGAGTCTAACTACTAGGTTTTCTGAACAAATCGGAGGACGAGGCCAACAGCGCCTCGCACGTGTGAGACACCGAGTAACGGTAAGTCTAAACCTCACCCATGTTCGTAGCTCTCGACCAATCATTTGTTGAGTATTTCAATTGTCAGGGACAAAATCACTGCCCGAGCAAACGCGCGTCATTGGTGTCCCTCCTTGTGTCGTCCCTGCAAAGGCTCTGCTGCTCTGAGTTACGTGGGGGGCCAGCATTTTATCTCTGGCTGGCTTCGCGTTGCGCGAAAGTTGTTCCCATGGATCGGGAATTACTACCCCTGCCAGGGCAGCCAGGTAGTCTATCAAATTTGGCGCGCGAAATAGACTAGTTGAGCGTAAAGGTCTTTCTCCGTTTGGTCTCATATCCTCCATCCCGCTCACGAATTACCCGTGGCACAAGTGTGACTGGTTTTTACAGTACCTGTGTTCACTCTCTCGACTGAATGCCGTAAAAACAGGTCATCCATTAGGAACGAGAATAAAAAACATTAAATGCATGGTGAGAGACCAATCCAAAACGTTGGCCCTGTGTCGTCAACTAAACTCAGGGTTACCGCCACAGACGCTCTTCGCTGCAAGGGGATCCAAGACGCGCTTTTTGAGCTACCACCCCTTGAAACCCTGAAAGCCGGATCGTGGGTTTTCTCAGTGGAGAGCTGGGAATGGGATTCAAACGTTCAAGCTCCAGCAGTGATTACGGAAAGGGGCAGAACTGCGGCTGCGGTAGTGCCAATATTTTACACAACCGTTCCTGTGATCGAGATTCCAGATACACTTACTCCAGTAGCAAAACTTCCAAGTGCAGTCTGTTATCCTACGGTCTCCCTTAGGAGGTCCGTATATTTCCACATCCCTTCGTTATTCCGCCTTCACAGCCCCTTTCGCCACCTTGTCCGTAGAATGGAAAAAATAAATAGGAGACTATGGTCCGTCTAAGGAAAGAAAAAGCACAAACGCTCAAAATGTCTTGGCTGACAGGATCGGTCACAAACCACTTCATCACAGGCTCTCATTAAACCGGTATTCTTCGGCGACCTATTTCGTTCCCGGGATTATTGCCAAGCCAAGACTTGGCCTCACACAGCCTCCACTTAGCCCACTCCATGACAGGCTGAACAAACACGTAGCGCTGTTCCCGGCGCGCCCTTGGCACTGTTCTCCGTGGGATGTAAACTGAACGAGAAGGCGCTGTCCGAGACTTATTCATGGCATCCAGGAGTCTTGTCACTTGTTGACCGTCAGTCGAAGGGCGCGATTTTTGCCTATCTATCAATGATTGCAGGACTCGGTAGGATCCGCTCCGAACAAGTATACGCAAGGGGAAGACACGTACGTGTGTCCGTAGTTCGTCATCTGCCGGCTGTCATAATGCTTCGAAGCACTCTTACGAATCAACCTTTTTGTCGGAGGCTTGCTCGGAGGGATATTTAGTAACCCTTGATGACTGACGAATGAACAGGAATCAATCTTTGTATCTTCAATATGCGGACTCTGAGAAACAATGGGCTCGGCACGTTCATCACGGTGACACGGGAAGACTTTCCCCTGAACACCTTCAAACCCGGGCCTGCCGCTGGTTACGTGACTCTACAAAAGATCCTCGCCAGCGGTCGCCGCTATGTGCTAACTTGATTGAGTACTAAGAAGACGTCTCGGACAGCCAACTTTCCCAGTTTCTGAGAACCCCGTTCAGGGAGTCTACGGTGCCGCCCGCAACCTTATCCTCGCTGTCAACACCACGTGCCAAGCCAAACACGCCCTCGACGATCGCCCTGCGTAGAAAAGGCACAAGCACGCGAACATACACCGTCCCCGCGGCGCGCACGATCTCTTTTTCTTCTTCTCTCTCAACACCGTCAATACCGTCATTGTCATCCCATTCCCGCGCGTACCTCAACAGCGTATCTCCATTCCTCGTTAATCCCGACTCGAGCGCGTCCAGTACGCCGCCTACCGCGCCCATCGGAGCTAGCGCTCGTAGCCGGTTGAGCGCCCGCAGATACGCGTTGAGCGTCACAGCGAGTGGGGGAAAGGTGGTCAACACCTGGGGTGGTGTGTGTGCCGGTGCATTTGCGGAAAGGGATATAGACGAAATCGCTGGGAGAGTGAAGGACTGGGCAGAAGAAGAGGAAGAGAGAAGCCACTTGCTCGGCGGCGTCGTTGATCTACTGTTTGACCCAGACACGGACATGGACGCGTGTTTGGCCAACGTAGCCGACCACTCGCGTTCTGCCCCTGTTTTAATGTCGCGCGCAAAGCCCTCTACAATTGCGCGTGTGATGAGTGGAGATAAGAGAGAACGAAAGTCCTGAGGGAATCATGACGTGACGTGAGACAAACACAGTATCGGCACGAACCCATGATGTGATACGTACCATTCCGATGCGCGCCATAGCTGAACTGCAATACGCGAGCTGCGTCGCAATCGGGGCGAGATGTGGATAAGCATGCCGCAAGTAGGGGCCGATCGTTGGAAGTAATAAATCGAGTAACGTGGATGGAAGCGTGTGTTTGATCACAGGGTCAGGAAGAGGCGTTGTCGTGGGAGAGTACGACGAGGACGAGGCAGATGGGGTGACGTGAGATGCTGTTGTCGTCGATGATGATGATGTCCGCTCGAAGAGAAACATGGTCGCGTACTGCGTAACAAGGTCGTAAGCACCTTCGCGCCACACGTCGATATACTTTTTGAGGAACTTCGACACGTCCTCTGCGCGTCGGTCCATCTCTTTCTCGCGATCTGCGGCGTTGCTGCCGTCTTTCCCACCGTTGCCGTCATCGTCTAGCGCAGCGACCTGCGATACACCGGCATCCCTCTCGACCGCCTGGAGCGCGTTCCTGAGACAGTCCAAACGTGCGCTCACGAATGCTAGTGCGAGCTCGCTCTCGGGCATCACCTGCATCCTGCGGAGAAACTGGACCGCCTTCCAGAAGGCGGGCAGCTTCCGGCCGGGCTCGTGCAGCTTACCCAGGAGAAGCAGCCGCATTGCGCGCAACGAGGAGGCGATCTCCACCTGTAATGCACTCACGAGCGGAAGTGGGGACGTAGGCGCGTGGTCTGTGCCGCTGCCGCCCTCGCGCTCACTCTGTAGTTGAATGGTAGAGAGCGCAGAGAGCGCCGCAGCAGCGTGACCGGCCAGCGCCAGCGCCTCGGCGTAAAGCCCATTGCGCACACATGTGTCCATTAGGACGGGGACGTTGAGCAGATCGCGAAGTTTGTCATATTGTTCGAGAACGACGCGGGTCCGTTGACGTTCTTCGATCACGGTAGGACCGCTCTTCTCGCAGAACGTGCGTGCGACATCATCGAGCGCGGGCAGGGACGTGTCCAGGAGGGTGTCGAGCGAGGCGTCAAGCGAAGATAGGGATTTTAAGAGCGCGGAAGAGGTATTGTGTAGGGATAGTATCGTTGGGTAGGACGTGTGTGCCAAGGCGTTCAGCGAGGCGGTCAGGGTGTGTGATTGGGTCGAGAGTGCCGTCGGGGCCGCCAACAAGTCAGACAAGGATAAAGAAGCAAGTCCACTGAGATACGACGCATTTTCAGGCTGATCAGTCAGAATGGAGGAGGATGAGAAAAGGTCCAGCAGAGTCGTAGCCTCGCTGTCGGTCGTCATGGCTGGCGTAATACTTACTTTGATTAATTATTGCCAAGATGTTCGATATAGATACAGAACCTACTAACTACGCAGTATGCTAATTAAATAAGGTGTCGCAAACCGACTATTCATTGTCCAAATTGTTCGGTTTGAAACGAAGGTTCGTCAAAATTAGATACCAAGAACGGTCAAGATAGTCAAGGCACGTCAGAGCTACAGTGTTTGAATTAGTGAAGAGTATGCAAAGCAAAAATCCATCGCATGAAACACGGCCAGCAGGAGCCCGCTTCCCAGGGAAAGGGGTGTGTTGCTAACACAACAGGTGAGTGATGGGTCTACTGCGCTGTACAAGAAACCGTCAGATACCGAAGGGGTTGGCGAATTGGGCGCTTACCACCATAGTGCGATGGACACGGACATTATCGGCAATGCGGAGATCTACGCCGCGAAATGCACATGCCATCTTCAACCCCGAAAGTTGACGATGGCTGTTGCCCTTGTCCCATAGGTTGAGGGTGACGCTTTCCAGACAATCACGAGTCTTGACTGCTTCCACGAGGGTTTGTAACGGGGTATCCTGATCCATGCCGAAAGAGAGGCGCTGGATCCCCGTTGGAAGTTGGCGGAAGACGGGGTTTATTGCAGCAGTAGATGGGCGCTCCGTGCGCAGCTGACGAAGGGAGTGGCATCGGATGATGGCGGTGGCGTGTTCAGGTGTTGTACAGGAAGGGATGGCAAGTTCTTGCAAGCTCTCCGTGTGATTCTTTGTGAGGTAATCCAACAAGTCTAGGCTCGGCTCGCGATCCAGTTCGACGGCACAAAGGCTGTTCGACTGCGATGATGTATGAAGAAGCCAATCAAGAAAGTCAAGCGAGGGTTCGAACTGGCAGTTCATTCGTAATCTGGTGAGCGCACAAGCAAACGGCGGATGAGTCAAGCCTGGCGAGAAGTGGGGAGTCTTTCCGGTGATGGCGAGTGAGTTGAGGGATGGCCACAGGTCTAAAAGTTGGACTATAGATTGACCGTCATCTGACCAGTTACTAAAGTGTAAAGATGTGATCGAGGGCCCAGATCGGAGTAATTCCAAGGTGGCGGGATCAAAAGATGGTGCAGGCCGACGCATGCGGTCAAATGTGGGGCTGCCGAGAATGTCCTTTCCTGGTTCTCCACATCCATAAAGAGCAAGGTTTAGCTCGCAGAGGTGAGGGCAGAGGGTGACAGCGCGGGCAAAACAAGCTTGTTTGAGAGGACTAGGTTGATTGTTGTCCAGGACGACATGCATCTGGACGACGGAGTCGCCAAGGATTTTACCGCGTTCGGTGGAACGGTCTACGGCGGTGATGAACGAGTTGTATGCTGCCTGCGAGCAGAGGTGAACTCTCCTGAAGAGGAGTTTCTGTGCAGGGAACGACCAAGACCGGCAAACGAGAGAGCAAGCTTTGAGGAACTCAGTATCGTCAGAGCACACGACCTCGAGGATGTCCAGCACGACCTCGAGCGGTATACCACGTGTTGGGACGCGGGGCACTTGGGAATTGGACGGGAAGCTAGGTGAAACGGGTACGACGGTCAAGTCAAAGGAGACCTGTTGGGGCTCTGCCTTGGGTTGCGCGGTGAGAAAGGCTCGAGGAAAGGAAAGGAAGGCTTACTCTAGGAGAGGGAGTCCGCAATCGTGAGAGACAGCTGAAGAGGTCCATGATATAACCCAAGGGCAAGAAACCGATCTAAGGGAAGAGCATCATTTTATACGTGCGGGCATGAAAGAAAGTGTGAAGTCAATGGACGTGTCAACTTGGAACCTAATGACATCGGAACTTCCGTTCTAATTAAATTTTACGTGCACAATTGTTTTGACCCACGCGGCCTTCGACAGTGCCCCCGGCGTTGAATCGAGCAACCCGAACCGCAGCCGCACACTCCGGAATGATCGTGGCCAAGTCAGGGGCCCATGGGCAACCCCAACCTCTCCCACACAGCCGAAGTCGCAGCGGCTACGTCTCATTTCGACGCCGAGGTTGGATCGACGATGAGGGATCATGCCATGGCATCATATCAGCGTATAATTCAATTCGCTCACCCGAAAAGAACAATAGACATTGTTGGGTATAAGAGACTAGCCGCCCGTACCAACTACCACATAGTTTGGAGCGGGAGAGGAGTTGAGGGATGATATGACCCTAGTAGACTTGAAAGAACCTTTGATTAATTTGGTAAACAAAAGTTGCACTCTAACGTACACGAGGTCCGCCCTCAGACCAAAATGTCCAAGTTGACACTCTCCTCCGTCGTATCTTCGCTAGTACGAGCTTCCATGGGCTCAGCTGTCCCATCCAGCGTCCAAGACGAAGATCTCGACAAGCACGTCGCAGAACTCATCCTCAAAGAAGCAAAACAAAAGGCAGACAGCTACACCAAGCTCGGAATAAAAGCCTACTTGCCACCCGCGTACACAACCCGTTCAATTCGTGTGTTGCGTATTTATGACATTCTCATAGTCCAGACCCAAATGCCCCCCGTCCCAACAAACGCTTCCTTTCGTCCATCATTCGGAGCACGGACGACCACAACAAGACCGTCCTTCGTGCACAGGCGCTCGCAGCTCAAGAGATCAAGAAGGAACGAGAGGAGCAAGAGAGGAGGGAAAGGAGAACACGTGCAGAAGAGGCCGTCGCTGCAGAACGTTCGAGACGACGTAGGATGCGCGACGACCATGACTCGGACGACCGTGACACAAGGTGGGACAGAAACAGGCCACGGCCTCACTCGAGAGCCTGGGATAGTGATTGGAAGAGCCTGAGGAGGGAGTACGACCGGAGCGAAGACGAGAGGGAGCGAGACAGGGAGCACAGGCAGACTAAACGGAGGCATCGCACGCGGTCGCGCTCACAGGACAGTGATCATTCACATCGCAGACACAAACGGATATCATCATCGAAGGAACGACACAGCGAAGGAGAATCTCGGCGTAGCGAGCGTTCTCGGCGAAGACACCGACACGAGAGCAGCCGCTCTCACAAACGTCGACAGAAAACGGATCGCTCACCCCATCTTGAGAAAAGGCAAGATGCCAAATCTCATAAACGCTGTCGCTCGGAGTCCGTCTCGGAAAGCCAAAGTCCACAACGAAAGAAATCTGCTCGGGAGAGTACGCTACGCAACGTCTCTACACCGTCACGGTCCTCACAGACGCCCATCGAAGACCATACAATCGATGTTGACAGCGATTCTCACCGCCCATCAAAGGGAAAGGAAAGAGACACTGGTGGTATCTCGTTGCCAGTGAGTCCCCCACGGGTACGCTCACTATCTCCTTTGCCTCCTCCTCCTCCCCGGCGATCACGTGTGCGCCCCACATCGTCCACATCTGTCCGCTCGCCTTCCGTCTCACCGCCTCCACTCCCCCCTGCGGCTCTTCCTTCTAAAATGGACAAATATTTCGAAGACTCGTATGACCCTCGACTCGACATCACCCCCCTGTCTGTCCCTACCGTGCCCAAAACAGGCTTTGTCAACGACTCAGAGTATGAAGCCTGGGACGCTATGCTGGACTTGCTGCGTCAACGCCGAGAAGACAAGGAAGAGAAGAAGAGGCTAGAGAAGCTGGGCTTCAACACGAGCGATAAGAAGATTCCTACTTCAAAGGTCAAGAAATACAACGAGGGCGGCGATAGTATCATGGAAATCGAATATAAGAAGAAAGGGAGCGTTAGAGAATGGGATTTGGGTAAAGAGGGGTTTTAGTTGCGTCTCTAGATCTTACTCCCGGCGTCGGACTGTTTCATGCACATGTGTACACTAAAATCGCATACCCTCATTCCTATGTTAATGCTGTCAACACTTTCCCTCGTTCTTCCCCAGCAAGAACGTGCTCTGTGTATATTGACAGCGCCGCCAAGGTATGTCTCAAATATCTTATGTTGGACTCGTAACCACCGTTGCAGGAGAGAACCCACGCCATCAACTCAAACCCTCTTTTATCCTACATCCGCACGAGCGCCGCTGAAAGTATAACCTCGCCCTGTCAGGTTGGGAGAGTGCCAGTGGGCTTGATGAGGACACCGCCGAACACAGGCCAATGTGCCTGAACAACATCACTAACAGAGTCTTTTCTCAGGTCAAGGTGGCGAAGTACGGGCCAGAACACGTCCCCGGCTGTGCCCACATCCATTGCCCGGAATGCGACGAATGTGCGGGGTCAAGACCCAATCACCATCATCATCACATTACGGTAAGATGCGCTCCCTCGGTCTTTATGATCGGCTGTGGCTTATAAAGCTCGCAAGTACTGATCCTGAGGGCTCTTAAATATCGACCTCCTCGTTCCATGTGCGCTTTTCTCTCAAGGCGCCGTTGTGAGTGGTAAATCCCGCCGAATGGTTAGCAACGTCGAATCGGAGTGGGTTCTCGAGACGGAGTCAGAGCCCCGATCGCGGTCGAACAGACACAACTCGTTGATGCTTCTAAATGAACGCCGTCGCCTTGCGCTAGAAGAGATCGACAACGCGCCTTTCTCGTACGATGCTCTTCCGTATGGCCCTTCCTTCTTTTCATTCGTCTATTCCTAGGTGGGTCCATGCCAAGATATGCTTCATCGCGGGCGCTGGTTTCTTTACTGATGCGTAAGTCTTTTCTTTATTCTTATGGGATGTAGTACTCAAGCCATATGCTGTCTAGGTACGATTTGTTCGCGATCAGCATCATGACCTCTATGTTGGGCTATGTTTATGGTAACCAAAACGGTAGAGCGAGCTCCGTTTCTTCAACATTCTACTGTGCAATCTCATATCGTCCTCGAAGGTGACCTCAGTCCCTGGCAGTCAACGGGCCTGAAAGTTGCAGCCCCTGTTGGCAGTTTGGTCGGCCAGTTGGCCTTTGGTTGTCTTGGGGATATCCTTGGTCGTAAACGCATGTGTGAGTCGTTTTACCAATTCAACGACGTATTTGCCAACCATCCATTCAACTCAAGACGGTATCGAGCTCGTGTTCATGATCACTGCCACCTTTGGCCAGGCACTCGCAGCTCCCGGACATGCTATCAGTGTCATCTCTGTTCTCATCCTTTGGCGATTCATTGCAAGTCCTTTAAATCTCCCTTCTTTGGGGCTTCTTTTGATCATTCTCGGAATCCACTAGATGGGGATCGGGTGCGGAGGCGACTACCCTCAGAGCGCCGTCATAATGTCTGAGTTTGCTCCCATTCGAAGTCGGGGTCGCCTCATCACTGCAGTTTTTGCAGCTCAAGGTTGGGGCCAACTTGGTGCGATCGTGCATCATTTTCAGACATCGACTCTTTTTTTGACGAGTAGCTTATCAGCTGCTGGTACCGTCGGTTTGATCGCAACTAGCGCTTTTGGGGATGCAATTCGCAAAGCTAGTTACCCCAGCGCCGCCCCTGTCGATTGCACCTGGCGCATCCTCGTCGCCTTTGGATGCATACCTGGGCTGATCGCGATCTACTTTCGCCTCACAATCCCCGAGACACCTCGTTTCACCATGGACATCGAGCGCAATGTCAGTCAAGCGACGCGCGACATCAGAAACATTCTGTCCGCAAGCCTTGAACCGTCTGGATCAGTGGTTGGGTTTGATGAATATATCGCAGCACCCCGGGGTTCCCTGAAGGATTTCACCAAATATTTCTCGGAGTGGAAGAATTTGAGGGTGCTCATCGGCACGGCTTACTCTTGGTTTGCCCTTGACGTAAGCACATTTCCCAATTGTGGACGGATGCATGTTCTAACGCACATTCAGATACCATTTTATAGTCTCAGTTTCAATACTTCCACCATCCTGACCTACAGTAACTTTGGTAAAGTCAAAGGGAAAACCCCCAACGATGTCTACCAGAGTCTCTTTAGAATTTGCACTGGTACCATGGTACTGTCCGTCGCCGGCTATGTCCCTGGGTTCTGGGCGTCGTTCTTCTTCATCGATGCGTGGGGCCGTAGGCCAATTCAACTTATGGGTTTTAGCTTACTGACCATCCTCTTTTTGATCATGGGTATGTCCTGTATCCTTCCGTTGACATCCCGCCGACGTGTGGAAATCACCGTTCCACTCTCTTAGGCTTCGCATACATTCCGCTCAACTCTACCGGTCCGGGACGGCACGCCTTCATCTTCCTATATTGCCTCGCCAGCTTTTTACAAAATTTCGGCCCGAACACGACAACATACATCATCCCTGGCGAAGTCTTCCCGACTCGGTACCGCTCCACGGCGTACGGTATCTCAGCGGCATCAGGCAAGTTTGGGGCTGTCGTCGCACAGCTCGCGCTCGGTCAGCCGTTGCTGAACAATGTCAACGATATGAAGATCATGTGGGTAACCCACCTATCTTAATCGAGAACGCAACTTCTGACACCTTTGGATATGATGTAGATTGGAAGTGCTGTCCTTCGTCATGTTCACTGGCGTCCTATCAACACTGCTGATTCCGGAGACGAAGAAAAGGTCGCTCGAAGATCTCTCGAACGAGTAACCAACGATCGTACGTCACCGGCGAGGTTTCGTCGCTTGCTTAAGGAGACTAAAAACTTCCGACCGCCGAGCCTTGGAGTTACATTATAACTTATTCATTTCTTGTATTGTGTGGATTTCCTTTTTTTCCCCTTCTTCATCCTTATAATAATGTCTGGGCAACTGCATTGTTCTGTATTGTTATCATAGTATATCATCTACTCATACATACATACATGGACCTCCGGTCTTACAGGTTAGTCGCTAAACTTGATTGTCCCAATCGTCCGCTTCGGTGCGCA